>CM056510.1:0-15000 GCA_029783415.1 Anisodus acutangulus | reverse complement strand
CGACATAGGCGACATGGGCCAGACGACATAAGCCGACATAGGCCGGACGGCCGGGCTTATAAACCGACATAGGCCGACATAAGGCCGACATAAGGCGGCCAGGCGACATAGGGCGACATAGGCCCGACATAGGCCGACATAAGCAGACGGGCGACATAGGCCGACATAGGCGGCGGACGACATCGCCCGACATAGGCGAAGCGGACGACATAGGCGACATAAGCCGGCAGACGAAATAGGCGGCATAAGCGGACCTATGCCAGCGAAGCGGCGACATAGGCCGACATAGGCGACATAGGACGACATAGGCCGACATGCCGACGCCGGCCGACATAGGCCAGCGGACTCCGCCAGCGGCGGCGCATGCCGACATAAGTAGCGGACGACATAAATGACATAGGCGGCGACATAGGCGCATAACCGACATAAGCCGGCGGACCCTATGCCAGCGAAGGCGGCGACATAGGCCGACATAAACCGACGCGGCGACATAGGCCGACATAAACCGACGCATAGGCGACGGGCGACATAGGCCGACATAGGCCGACATAGCGGACCTATGCGACAAGCGGCGACATAGGCCGACATTACAGACGACATAGGCCGACATAGGCGGCGCCAGGCGACATAGGCCGAGCGACCACATAGGCGACATAGGCGACGCCGACATATGGCGGCAGACGACATAAACCCGACATAGGCGGCGACATAGACATGGAAGGCCATAGACGACATAGGCAGCGGACCTATGGCGAAGCGGCGACATAGGCCGACATAGGCCCGGCCGGGCGACATAAGGCCGACATAGCGGGCGACATAGGCGACATAGGCGGCGAGGCGACGCCAGGCCGACGACATAGGCCGGTATAAACCGGACGACATAGGCCGACGCCAGGCCGGCCAGGCGACGCGGGCCGACATAGGCCGACATAGGCGGCGGGCGACATAGGCCGCCAGGCGGGCGACATAAAGCCCGAGCATAAGTAAAGCGGACCTATGCCAGGCGGCGACATAGGCGACATAGAGCCGACGCCATAGGCCGACGCCAGGCCGACATAAGCGACGACAAGGCCGACATAGGCGGCAGACGACGCGGCCGACATAGGCGCCATAAGCGGCGACGCATAAGCGACATAAGTAAACCGGCGGCCATAAGGCGACATAGGCCCGACGCGAGCGACACCTCGACAGGCGGACCCGGCCAGCGGACATAGGCGACGCAGGCATCGCCAGGCCAGGCGAGACATATGCAGCGGGCGCCGACGCCGGCGACGCCGGCGGCGACCGGCCGACATAGGCCGACATAGGCCCGACATAGGCCAGGCGGCAAAAAGGCGGCATAAGCGGCGACGCAAACGGACCATATAAGCGGCGACATAGGCCAGCATAGGCCGACAGCGTAAACGGACATAGGCCGGCCAGACCGACCTAGCCGGCGCCGGCCAGCGGACGACATCTAGGCCGACATAGGCCAGGCGACATAAGGCCGGTAAATAGGCCGGGCGACATAGGCCGACATAAATGCCGACCCAGCGGACGGCGCAGAAGCGTGACATAGGCGCCGCCAGGCCGACTATGCAGCCGGCGCGGCGACATAGGCCGCGACATAGGCCCGACCGGCAGCGGACGACATGAAGAGCGGCGGCTATAGAGCGACATAGAAGACGACATAGGCCCGACGGGCCGGCGACGCGACATAGGCGAGCGGCACCCATAGCGGCGGACTATGCCGCCAGGCCCGACATAAGCGCGGCGGCGTAGGCGACATAAGGCCAGGCGAGACCTATGCACCAACGAGCGGCGACGCCATAAGGCGGCCTTATAGGCGACATAAGCCGACATAGGCGGCGGGCGACCATAAGGCGACATGAGGCGGCGGGCGACGCAAACCCGACGCGTAAGTAAGCGGGCGGCCGACATAAGCGCGGCGGACCTATGCCCAGCCAAGCGGCGACATAGGCCGACGCCATAAACCGACATGAAACCCGGCGGCGACATAAGCGGCGGCGACATAGAGCCGACGCCGATAGGCCGGCCAGACGAGGCGGCGGACATAAGCCAGCGACGGGCGACATAGGCGGCATAGGCGGCCAGACGGCATATAGGCCGACATATGCCGGCGACATAAGCCCGACATAAACGGCCGGGCGACATAGGGCGACATAAGCCAGCGACATAGGCGGCCGACATATGCCGACAAAGGCGGCGGGCGACGCCAGGCGCGACATAGAGCCGGCCAGACGCCAAGGCCGACTTAGGCGGCCGGGCGACATAGGCCGACATAGGCAGCGCGGGCGAAATAAGCCGACATAGGCAGCGGACCTATCTGCGAGCGGGCGACATAAGCAGGCCGACATAGGCGACGCCAGGACGAAACCCGAAACATAGAGCCCGACATAGAGCCGACATAGGCAGCGGACCTATGCCAGCGAGCGGCGACATAGAGCCGACATAAGCCGGCCATAGGCGACGCGACATAGGCCCGACATAGGCCGACGCAGAACCGACATAGGCCGACATAGGCGACGGCGGACCTATACCAGCAGGCCAGCGGACGACATAGGCCGACATAGGCGACATAAACCGACATGAAAGGCCCGACATAAGCGGAACAGACGCCGTATAGACATAGGCCCGACAGACGACATAGGCCGACATAGGCCGGCGGACGACATAGGCCCGCATAGGCCGGCGGGCGACATAGGCCGACATAAGCGACATAGGCCGGCGGACCTGCTCAGCCAGCGACATAGGCGACATAGGCGACGCCAAGCCGACATAGGCCGACATAAGCCAGCAAACCCGGCGTAAGCGGGCGACCTCATAGGCCGACGCCAGCAGACGCCGGCCGGACGTACCTATGCCAGAACGCGACGCGACATAGGCCCGACGCCAAAGACGCCGGCGACCGGCCAGGCGACATAAGCGGCGGGCGACATAGGCCCGCGGCCAGGCGGCAGACGACATAAGGCCCGACATAAGCCGAAGCGGGCGACATAGGCGACATAGGCAGCCGACGGCGGCCTAGGCCAGCGACATAAACCGGCCCGGCGACATAGGCGGCCGGGCGACATAGGCCGACGCCGGCCCGGCGGGCGTACCCCGACATAGTAAACCGGCGGACGCCATACGGCGACATAAACCCGACATAGGCCCGGCCAGACGGACGACATAAACCCGGCAAACCCGGCCAGGGCGACATAGGCGACATAATGCCAGCGCGGACCTATGCCGAGCGAGCGGCCATCGTAGCGACATAAACGGCGACATAGGCCGACGCCAGGCGGCATAGACCTCGACCCATGACGGGCGACTGACATAAAGGCCGACATAGAGCGGCCAGACGGCTATCGGCGACGCAGGCGGCGGACCTGCTCTGAGGCGGCGGCATAAACGCCCAGGCACCGGCCCAGGCCGGCCGAACGCATAGGCGGCGTAGCGACATACCGACATAAACCCGGCGACGCGACATAGGCGGCTATGGGCCCGAGCAAACGGCGGGCGACATAGCATAGGCCCGACATAGGCGGCCGACATAGGCAGCGGACCTATGCCAGCGAACGCGGACATAGGCGACGCCGGGCGACATAGGCCGGCCAGGCGACGTAAGGCCGACATAGGCGACAGCGGGGACCTATAGCGGGCGACATAAGGCCCGACGCCGGCCAGACGCCGGTGCGGACGACATAGGCCCGACATAGGCCAGCGGCGGACCTATGCCGAAGCGGGCGACGCCAGGCCGACATAGGCCGGCGGACGACGCCGGTGACGCCGACCTATGCCAGGCGGCGACATAGGCGACATAGGCCAGGCCGACGACATAGGCGGCCGATGGGCCGACGCCAGTAAGCGGACCTATGCCAGCGAGGCGGCCCGACATAGGCCGACATAGGCGGCCGTGGCAGACATAAGGCGAAGGACCTATAGGCCAGCGGACCTATACCAGGCGACGCCGCGAGCATGGCGCGACGCATAAGCGCGGCGGCAAACCGGCGACGGGCCGGCCAGGCGACAAACCCGACATAAGCCAGAAAGCGGGCGACGCCGGCCCGGCACATAAACCCAGCGGACCTATACCGGCAGGCGACGCCAAACATAAGCGCTTGAAACCCGGCGGGCGACTTATAAACGACATAGGCCGGCCGACATAGGCCGACATAAAGCCGGCAGAAGCGTGAGCAACGGCCAAGCGAACCCGGCTTATAGGCCCGGCGGCCTTGACTTATGGGCGACATAAGCGAGGCATAAGCCTCGGCGGTTGCCACCGCGAAGGCAGGCGACATAGGCCCGACGCAGGAGCCCGGCCGGACGACATAAACATGGGCCAGAGCCCGACGGCATAGGCCGACATATGGCAGCGGACCTATACCAGGCCGCCGCGGCGACATAGGCGGCATATAGGCAGCATAGACGCCGGCCACGACATGTAGGCGCGGACCAGGCAGCGACGACTATAGGCCAGCGAAGCGGCAGACCTATAACGAAGCCAGAGCCAGGCGGCTTTATAGGCAAAGACAAGCGGCACCTATGGCCCGGCGGCGGGCGACATAAACCGACGGACCTATGCGACGCGAAGCGGCGACATAGGCGGCGCCGGCCCAGGACCTCGTATGCCCAGCGGGCGACGACCAGAGCCGGAAGGACATAGGCGACGCCGACCCGGCGAGCGCAGAGCCCGACATAGGCGGCCAGACGACATAGGCGCGGCACGCTGGGCAGCCGACATAGGCGGCCAGACTGACATAGGCCAGCGAGACCTATGCAGCGAAGCGGCGAAACGACATGGGCCGGACATAGGCAAACGCGTAGGCCAGCCGGGCGACGCAGACGCCAGGCGACATAGAGCCGACATAGCGGACTGTCCGGCGAGGCGACATAGAGCCGACGCAAGAGCCGACATAAGGCCGGCGGGCTGACATAGTAGACATAGGCCGACATAGGCGACGCCGGCGACATAGGCGACGCCAGGCGACATCACGGCAAACAGGCGGCCGGGCTGACATAGGCCAGCGCAAGCCGACGGGCGACATAGGCCCGACAGCCAAAGTGGCCGGAGCGACATATGGCGGGCAGCGACATAAGTAAACGGACCTATGCAGGCGCGACGCAAACGACATAGAAAAATGCACGACCCATTATGAAGCGACATGAGGCCGACATAAAGCAGCATGAAACGACGGACCTATACCAGCGAGCGGTGACATAAACCGAAACATAAGCGAAACGCCAGGCGACCAGGACGACATAGGCGTGACGGCGAAGCATAACGACCGGCGGACCCTATGCCGCGAAGCGGCGACATAAGCCGAGCATACGGCGGCGGCAATGGCTGAACATAGGCGAAGAAGGACCTATGCCAGCGAAAGGCGGCGACGCATAGGCCGACGCAAACCCGACATAGGCGACGGGAGCGACGCTTATAAAAGCCGACATAAGCCAGAAAACCAGAGCGACACTAGGCCAGCGGACTATGCCAGCGGGCGGCGGACGCATAGCGAACCCGACATAGGCGGACCTCGACCAGCGTGAAAGCCCGACATATAGCCGGCGAAGGACCCTATATAGCGGGAAGCGAGCATAGTAGACATAAACCCGACGCCAGGCCAGGAAACTGCCATAGGCCGACATAGGCGGCAGGGCGGCCATTTTCTCGACGCAAGCCCGACATGGTCGTACCGGCGACATAGGCAGCGGACTATGCAACCCGAAGCAGGCGACATAAGCGCGGACCAAATGCGACATAGAGCTGGCAAGCGACATAGGCCGTAAAGCCCGACCAAACCGGCTTATATCAGCCCGCGCACATACGTAAACGAGGCGACACTCATGCCGTAGAAAAGCGACAGACGATAAAAACGACTATAGGCCGGCCAGACTGCTACGCGACGGACATAAACGACATAAAGCCCGGCGGGCCGACATAAGCCCGACGCAGACTGACATAGGCGACATAAACGACGCCGTATAAACGGCCGACCATAAGCGCCCGACATAGGCCCGGCCAGGGCGACATAAGGCGAGCAGGTGAAAAACACCGTGACAAGTAGGCGGGCGACATAGGCCGGCTATAAGTAAGCAGACGAAATATAATGACGCATAGGCAGCGGACCTGTAGGCCCAAGCGGACCGAGACGACATCGCCCGACTTAAGTAGCAGCCCGAACGGCGACGTAAATGGCGACGCCAGGCCAGCGGGCGAATAAATGGCCCAGGCGTATAGGCGGCGGACCTATGCCAGCGGGGCGCCCGACATAGGCGGACATATAGTGAAGCCAGACGACATAGGCCCAACGTAAATGCGCCCGACGCCATAGAGCCGACATAGGCGACGCGTAGGCCACGGCGGACCTATGCCAGCTTGAAGGCTGGCGACATAGGCCCGACATGACGGCCGAGCCCGGACGACATAGGCCGACATAGGCGGCGGGACGACGCATAGGCGTATGGCCGCATAAATGAAAGCAAGTAGGCGGCGGACCTATGCCAGCGGGCAGCGACATAGGCGGCAGCCAGGACGACGCAGAGCGACATAAAGGCCGACATGAGCCCGGCCTTAGGCCGACCAGGCGACATAGGCCCGACATAAAGGCCGGCAGGCCGAAGCATAGAGCCGACATAGGCCCGGCCAGGCGACATAAGCGGCGCGAAGTGGAAAAGCAGGCGACATAGGCCCACATAGGCGCGACGCCGACCCGGCGGACCTATGCCAGCGAGAGCGGCTGACGCCATAGCGGCGACATAGGCAGCATGGCCGACATAGGGCGACTATAGGCGACATAGGCGGCGGGTGACATGTAAGGCGACATGAGTGCCCGGCGGACGACATGGGCCCGGAAACATAGAGCGACGGGCGACGCCAAGCCGACGCCATGGCGAAAAGCCGGGCGACCATAGGCCCGACGCCGGCCCGAAGCCAGGACGACATAAGCGCGACGCCAATGGACCCGGCGAGGCGACATAAGGCCCACATAGTGCCCGAAAGCCAGACGACATAGGCCGCGAACATATAGGCCCGAAAGCGGACCCTGCTATGCGGTGAAACGGCGACATGGAGCCCGACGCAGGCCGGCGGACGACATAGAGCCCGACGCCAGTAGCGGCGGGCGACCAATATCGCCAGGGCGGAACATAGGCCGCGGGCGACGCCGACCGACGCCAGACGTAGCGGACCTATGCGGCCGGCGGCGACATAGGCCCGACGCCAGGCGACGCCTATAGGCGGGCGACGCAGGCGACATAGAGCCGACGCGGGACGACGGCGGCATGAGTAAAACATAGGTAGACGGGACGACATAAGGCCGACCTTATAAAGCCGACCAGACGACTGACATAGGCGACATAAGCCGACCGGCCAGACGGCTATAAGGCCCGACATAGAGCCAGCAGGCGACGCCGACCCGGCATAGGCAGGATGACGCATAGAGCCGACATAGGCGGCGGGCGACAGGCGACGCCGATGGCCAGGCGACATAGACCCGGCCGGAGGCGGCGAACGACATAAACGACATGGTAAACGGGCCAGGCATGCTAGGCGGTAAGCGGACCTATGAACATGCGAACATCGACGCCGGCGAACGCCGACTATGGAGGCGCCTATACCCGGCATGTAGGCCGACGCAGGCCAGAAGTAGAGACCTATACGGCAGCCAAGCGGCGACATAGGCCCGACATAAGGCGACGCGCCGTAAGTAGATGGGCGGCTTGCCAGGCGGCGGACCCACTATGCCAAGCGGGAGGCGGCTGACATAGGCCGACATAGGCCGTAGGCGTGGGCGTGAGCCGACATAGGCCAGAAGGACCTATGCCAGCGAGCGACATAAGCGGCGACATAGGCTCGACATAGCGCCGGCGGGCGACATAGAGCACGACAGTAGGCCGAAAGCGGGCTGACATAGGCCGACATAAGTGAAGCGGGCCAGGCGACATAGGCGACATAGGCAGCGGACCTATGTACCAGCGGGCAGCGACATAGAGCGACATAAGCCAGGAAACGCCAGCGACGCCGGCGGCAGGACGACATAAAGCCGACATAGGCGGCCAGGACGACGCCAGGCCGACATAGGCGCGAAAGCCAGGGCGACATAGGCCCGACATAGGCCGGCGGACGGCGACATAGGCGACGCCAGGCGACCGCGCGATGACCAGGCGACGCCATAGGCCGACATAAGGCCGTGTGGGCCGACATAGAAGTAAAACCCGGTATAAGTGACCAGGGCGACATAGAGCGACATAGGCCGGCGGACCTATACCAGCGAAAGCGTGACATAAGGCCAGGCACATAGGCCAACATAGGCCGACATAGGCCCGGCGTAGCCGGCAAACCGGACCCTATAGCCGAGGGCAGGCGACATAGGCAAAACGACATAGGCGGAAACATAAACCCGGCGGACGACATAGGCGGCGAACGAGGCGACATAGGCCGGCGGACCTATGCCAACGAGCGGACGAGCATAGGCGACATAGGCGGCGTAGGCCGAACGACATAGGCGAAGGACCTATGCCAACAGAGCGGCGACGCCCAGAGCCGACGCCGAGGCGACGCCAGGCCCGGCCAGGACGACGCATAGAAGCGACATAGGCAGCCCACGACACTAGGCCCGGCCAGACGACATAAACCCGGCGGACCTATGCCAGCGAACGCGTTTGCACGCAGGACCGACATAAAGGCCGACGCCGGCCCGGCCGGACTGACGCCGGAGCCGGTATAGGCCCGACATAGGCCAAGCCGACGACATTGACGTCGGGCCCGACATAGAGCGCGACCATAGGACGACGCGGCCGGACAGGCGACATAAACGGCGACATAGGCCAGCGGGTGACGCCGACGACATAGGCGGAAACGCGGCGGGCCAGACGTATCTGCCCGACAGGCCGTAAACCGGACGACGCAAATTGGCCATCGTAAAGGCCGGACGACATAGGCCGGCATGGGCCAGAAACGGACCCTATACCAGCGAAGGCGTGACATAAAGGCCTGAAACCGCCCAAGCGCGACTTAGGCCTAGGCGACGCCAGGCCCGACATAAACCAGGCGACATAGAGCGGCGTAAACCGGCGAAGCGGACCTATGCCGCCGAAGCGGGCGGCAGGCGACATAAGTAAACCGACGCAGCAGACATAAGAGCCAGGCGGCAGAAGGGCGACATAAGCCGGTGACGCGGCGGCCTGCATAGGCCCCAAGCGGACCTATGCCCAGCGAACGCGACATAAACCCGACATAAACGGCGTAAACGTACATAGGCAAACCAGAGGCGCATAGGCCGGCTGGCGTGACATAAGCCGGTATGCTTGGCCGGCGCCAGGCCCGACGCAGGCGACATAGGCCCGACAGGCGACGCCAGAGCCGACGCCAGGCGGCGGGCTGACACAATCGGCCGAGCCCGGCGGACCTATGCAGCGAAGCGGCGACATAGAGCGCGACATAGAGCCAAGCGGCGTAGGCCCGACGCATAGGCGAAGGACCTATACCTTGAGCGTAACATAGGCCGGCGACGCAGGCCGACATAGCAGGCGAAACGGGCCGGCATAGGCCGACATAGGCCGGCGAGACCGACCGCCGACCCGGCCTTAAATGCGACCAAACTGACTATAGGCCGGCGGACCTATGCCAGCGGAAATGACGACATAGGCGCGACATAGAGCCCGACGCCGCCGACGGGCGACATAAGCCAGCGAGCCAGGGACGACTATGCCAGCGCCGACATAGAGCGAAAACATAGACGTTCTCTCGTACGACGCAGGCCAGCAGACTGACATAGGCCGGCCAGCCGACCGGCGGGCGACATAAAAATGGCGACATAGGCCGACATAGGCGACATAAGCCGAGCCCGGCGGACTGACATAGAGACTGACCTCGACCAGGCCGACGCCATGGCGGCGGACATAAGCGTTATAGGCCGACATAAGTAAGACGGGCGACATAGAACGACTCCATAGGCGGCGGGCGGCCACAAGTAAACCCGACGCGCCGTGCGACCAGGACGACATAGGCCGACATAAACGGCGAGCGGGCGACATATGCGCCCCCGACTTAGGCGGCGACATAAGCTGCGACGCCAGGCCCGACATAAGTGTAACATAGGCCCGACGCAGGCCCGACGCAATCGGCCGACATAGGCCGGCGGACCTGCCAGCGAAGGGGCGGCGACATAGGCCGAGACATAAACGGCGGGCGGCGACGCAAACCGCTTATAGAGCCGACATAGACCCGGCCAGACGCAGAGCCCGTAGGCCGACATAGGCAACGGACCCTATGCCAGAAGCGTGACATAGCCAAACCCGACATAAGGCGACATAAACCCGACGCCGAAACGCCGGCCGACGCCGTACAGAGCCGGCGGACGACATAGAGCGACGCATAAACAAACCGGCAGACGACATAGGCCCGACATAGGCAGCCGACCAGGCGACATAGGCCAGCATCGACCGGCGGGCGACACCAGAGAGCCCCTTAAAAACGCCGTGGCGGACCTATGCAGCAGAAGGCAGCGACATGGCGACATAGCGCGACGACAGCCCGACACCGGCCAGGCAAACGACATAGGCGGCGGGCCAGACGACATAGGCCGACATAGGCCAGACAGGCATGACGACATAACGACGCCGAGCCAGCGGGGCGACATGGGCCGACGCCAAGCGCGGCGGGCGACATAGGCGGCGCCGCGGCGGGCGCCTCTAAACCCCCTTCGTAGAAAGCGGGCGACATAAGCCGACATAAACCGGCGGACCCTAGGCTCTGTGGCGGCAACCTAGGCGAAACATAGGCGGCGAGGGCGACATAGGCGGCAGCCGACGGCGGGCGACATAAAGCGGAAGCTTACAAGTAGGCCGAGGCGGTATAAATGGAACGCCGTAAGCGGACCTATGCTGCTTGAAGCCAGGCGACTTATAGGCCGACATAGAGCCTCTGTAGGCGGCCGACCGGCGGGCGACATAAACGCGCGACATAGGCCCAGCGGGCCGACATAGAACGCCGACGCCGGCCCAGCCGGGCCTGGCGCATCGGACCGACGGACCTTATAGGTACGGCCAGGCTGACATAGGCCCATTTTCGGCGGCGGCCAGACATAGGCCGACGCCAGGCCCCAGCGGACCTAGCCTGAGACGTGACATAGAGCCCGACATAGGCGGCGGGCGACATAAGAGCCGACATAGGCCGTATAGGCGGCCGGACTGACGCCAGGCCGACATAGGCCAGAAAAACGGACATAGGCCCGACATAGGCAGCGGACCCTATGCCAGCGAGCGGAGCTGACATAGAGCCGACGCAGGCCGACGAGCGCCGAGGCGGCGTAGGCGACGCCGACCCCGGCGGACATGCGGAGCAGCGACGCCGGCGAACGCCAGGGCGACGCGACGATAGGCGATGGGCGACATAGGCGCCAAGCGGACATATGCCAGAAAAAGCGGGCGACGCCAGGCGCGACGCTAGGCCGTACGGGCGACATAGGCCGAGACATATGCCAGCCAGGCGGGCGACGCCAGGCCGACATAGGCCGGCGCCAAACCCGGCGGGCGACATAGGCCGACTTATATGAAGCCGAGCCAGGACGACATAGCAGGCGACGCCGTGACCAGGCGACGCATGGAGGCGACATAGGCCCGGCAGACTGTCTGCAGCCAGCGTGACATAAACCCGACATAAGGCCGACTAAGTAGGCATATGCCAGACGACGCAAAACGGCATAAGTAAACCAGACGTACCGACGACATGACCGGCGAAGGACCGACCCAGCCCGATAACGGCGACATAGGCCGACGGACGACATAGGCCCGACGCCGTGACCGGAAATGGGCGACATAAAGTGCCGTGGAAACGCAATGCCAGCGGACCGAGGCGACGCCGCAAACGACGCCGTAGGCAGGGCGACACCGGCGACATAGGCAGCGGACCCTATACTGAGGCGGCGACATAGGCGACGCAAACCATGGCGCAAACCGACATAGGCGAGACCCGGGCATGAAGGCCAGGCAGCGACCATACGGCAAGCGGGCGACATAGGCCGACATAAGCGCGACGCCGTGCGACGAGGCGACGCCCAGGCGGCAGAGAAGCGCGACATAGGCCGAGAAGCGGACCTATACCAGCGAAGCGGCGACATAAGCCCGACATATATGGCCAGGCCGTATTAAGAGCGACATAGGCGAGACCGGGCTATGCCAACGAGCAGCGACGCTATGAGGCGACGGCAAACGACACTTAAACCCGGCATTGAGGCGACATAAATGAGCCGGAAACGATGAGGCCGACATAAGCAGAAGCGGGCAGACGGCTATAAGCTGGACCTATACCAGGCTGCTTCGACGCCAAGGCCCGACATAAAGGCCGACATAGGCCGGCCGGGCGGCCGCAAATTTACGACGCAGGCCCGACATAGGCATGGCCGTGGACGGCTTATAGCCGCCCGACATAGCGCCCGGCGGACATGGCGCGAAGCGGACGATATATAGGCCCGACATAGAGCCAACGGCTGAGACGGCCTCGCGACGACGCAGGCATAGGCCAGACGACATATACGCCGGCGATGGCCAGCGGACGACATAAGAGCCCGACATAGGCCAGCGGACGACATAAGAGCGACGCCCGACCCGGCGGACCTATAAGCGGCTTGAAGAAGCGGCGACATAGGCAGCGGACCTATACCAGAGGCGACGCCAATGGCCGAAACATAGGCCCGACGTATTAAACCCGACATAGGCGGAGACCCTATAAGCCTTGGCGGACCTATAGCTCTGCGAACCGCTGACGCATGAACGAGCGAACGCATAGGCGACATAATGTAAACCGGCAGACGGCACCAGAGCGGCGGGGCGACATAGGCAGGCAGCGGACCTATACCCAGCCGAAACGGACGACGCCGGCCGACGCATAGGCGGCGGTAAACGCTTATAAGCGAAGACCTACCCAACGAGCCAGACGACATAAGGCGACTATAGGCCCGACGCTAAACCGGCGGGCGACGCCGAGCCCGACACTAAGGCCGACATACGAGCTTGCCGACCAGGCCGGTTTATGCCAAGCTGACGGGCTGAGCTATAAAGGCGACATAGGCCCGGCGATAAGGACGACATAGGCCGAGAAGGACCCTATGCCCAGCGAACGCCCGACGGACGACCGAGCATAGGCCGACTTAGCCGGTAACCAGACGGACGCCATAGGCCCGACATAGGCGGCCAGACGGCCTCACGACGGCCGACATAGTAAACGGAGCGACATAGGAAGTAAAGCGGACCTATGCCAGCGAGGCAGCGACATAAGGCCGACATGGGCGGCATAGGCAGCGGGTGACGCCAGGCCCGGCAGACGACGCCAGGCCCGACATAGGCCAGGCCGAAAGCGGGCGGTATACGCGACATAGGCCGGCCAGGCGACATAGGCGACATAGGCAGACCAGGCGACTATAGGCCGACGCCAGGCGACGCCGGCCCGACATAGGCCGGCGGCCAGACGACATAGGGCAGCGGACATAAACCCGACGGCGACCAGAAAGCGGGCGACATAGCCAAGCGCATCGTAGAAGCGTGGCCCGGCATCTGGCAAACTTAGGGCGGGACCTGGGCCTGCCTGCCAGAGCGGCGACATAAGTAGAAGCGGGCGCATAGAGCGACATAGGCGGCGGGCGACCTATGCCGACAGCAGGCGGCGGGCGACCTCGGCAGCGGACCCTGTACCTTGAGAGCGCGCAAAGCGACATAGGCGGCGCCAGGCGACACTAGGCCGCGTAGGCGACCATTGAGAGCGGCGCCAGGCCCGACATAGGCGGCGGACCCGTGGGACGGCAGTAAACGCATAGAGCCGATGCATGAAGCGGCCGGCGCGGACGGCATAGGCCCGACGCCAGGCGGCCAGGCTGACGCGGACGCCCCATAAACGGCCCGACGCAGGCCGACATGGACCTATACCAGAAGCGCGGCTGACATAAGGCCGAGCATAGGCCGACGCAAACGACATAGGCGACGCCGGCAAACCTATGCGGCGACGCCGGCCGACATAGGCGGCGCCGGCGGCAGGCCCGGCCAGGCGAGCATAGGCGGCCGGGCGACTGGGCCGACATAGGCCGAGCCGGGCGACGCAGGCCCGCAGCCAGCCGACGCCAGGCCAGCGGACCCTATGCACGCCAGACGCCGGCCGGAAACATAAGCGCGACGCCCAAACCCGACATAGGCGACCGCAGGCGGCCTGACGGCAAACCGGGCGACGCAGAGCCGACAGGCGGCCAGGCGACATAGGCCGGCGCAGGGCCAGCCAGGCGACATAGGCCGACATAGGCGGCCGGGACGACATAAAGGCGACATAAACCGGCCAGGCGCGCCAGGCCCACGCGGGCGGCGGGCGACGCCTATAAGGCGCGTGAAACATGGGCGGCGGACCTATGCCAGACGAGCGACGCCAAAAGCGACATAAGCCAAAGTAGACGGGACGACATAGGCCGACGCCGCGCGTGAGGCTGACATAGGCGACATAAATGGAAGAAGGCGGGCGGCTGCCAAGCCCGACGCAAGGCCCGCAGCGGACCTATGCCATGACGGCGGCATAGGCGACATAGGCGCGCCAGGCAACTGGACGGCTATAAGGCCGACGCCAGGCGGCGGGAACGACATAGGCCGACATAAGTGAGCCTGGGCGGACGACATAGGCCGACGCCGACCCGGTGGGCGACGCTAGGCCCGACATAGGCGTGGTGGCGCTAGGCCGACATAGGCCAGCGGGCTGACATAGAGCCACGACATAGGCAAACCGGGCTGACATGGAGCTAGGCGAGCCAGAACATAGGCCCGACGCCAGACGCCCGGCGACACTAGAGCGACAAGAAAGCGGACGACGCCGGCCAAGCGGACTTTATGCCAGCGGGCCGACTATGGCGACGCCGCGCTGACATAGGCCGGCGTAGGCCGACGCCGGCGAAGGACCTATACCAGCGAAGCGACGCCCAGGCCGACATAGGCGACGCAGAGCGATGGGCGACATAGGCAACGGACCCTGAAGCGGCGACATGGCGA
>CM056509.1:45173514-45331014 GCA_029783415.1 Anisodus acutangulus | reverse complement strand
ATTTTAAATTTTAAATTTTAAATTTTAAATTTTAAATTTTAAATTTTAAATTTTAAATTTAAATTTTAAATTTTAAATTTTAAATTTTAAATTTTAAATTTTAAATTTTAAATTTAAATTTTAAATTTTAAATTTTAAATTTAAATTTTAAATTTTAAATTTTAAATTTTAAATTTTAAATTTTAAATTTTAAATTTTAAATTTTAAATTTAAATTTTAAATTTAAATTTAAATTTAAATTTTAAATTTTAAATTTTAAATTTTAAATTTAAATTTTAAATTTTAAATTTTAAATTTAAATTTTAAATTTAAATTTTAAATTTTAAATTTTAAATTTTAAATTTTAAATTTTAAATTTTAAATTTAAATTTTAAATTTTAAATTTTAAATTTTAAATTTTAAATTTAAATTTAAATTTTAAATTTTAAATTTTAAATTTTAAATTTAAATTTTAAATTTAAATTTTAAATTTTAAATTTTAAATTTTAAATTTTAAATTTAAATTTTAAATTTTAAATTTTAAATTTTAAATTTTAAATTTTAAATTTTAAATTTTAAATTTTAAATTTTAAATTTTAAATTTTAAATTTTAAATTTTAAATTTTAAATTTTAAATTTTAAATTTTAAATTTTAAATTTTAAATTTTAAATTTTAAATTTTAAATTTTAAATTTTAAATTTTTAAATTTTAAATTTAAATTTTAAATTTTAAATTTTAAATTTTAAATTTTAAATTTTAAATTTAAATTTAAATTTTAAATTTTAAATTTAAATTTTAAATTTTAAATTTAAATTTAAATTTTAAATTTAAATTTAAATTTTAAATTTTAAATTTTAAATTTTAAATTTTAAATTTTAAATTTTAAATTTAAATTTTAAATTTTAAATTTTAAATTTTAAATTTTAAATTTAAATTTTAAATTTTAAATTTTAAATTTTAAATTTTAAATTTTAAATTTTAAATTTTAAATTTTAAATTTTAAATTTTAAATTTTAAATTTTAAATTTTAAATTTTAAATTTTAAATTTTAAATTTTAAATTTTAAATTTAAATTTTAAATTTTAAATTTTAAATTTTAAACCCTAAATTTTAAATTTTAAATTTAAATTTTAAATTTTAAATTTTAAATTTTAAATTTTAAATTTTAAATTTAAATTTTAAATTTTAAATTTAAATTTTAAATTTTAAATTTTAAATTTTAAATTTTAAATTTAAATTTTAAATTTTAAATTTAAATTTTAAATTTTAAATTTTAAATTTTAAATTTAAATTTTAAATTTAAATTTTAAATTTTAAATTTTAAATTTTAATTTAAATTTAAATTTTAAATTTTAAATTTTAAATTTTAAATTTTAAATTTTAAATTTTAAATTTTAAATTTTAAATTTTAAATTTTAAATTTAAATTTTAAATTTTAAATTTTAAATTTTAAATTTTAAATTTAAATTTTAAATTTAAATTTTAAATTTTAAATTTTAAATTTTAAATTTTAAATTTTAAATTTTAAATTTTAAATTAAATTTTAAATTTTAAATTTTAAATTTTAAATTTTAAATTTTAAATTTTAAATTTTAAATTTTAAATTTTAAATTTTAAATTTTAAATTTTAAATTTTAAATTTTAAATTTTAAATTTTAAATTTTAAATTTTAAATTTTAAATTTTAAATTTTAAATTTTAAATTTAAATTTTAAATTTTAAATTTTAAATTTAAATTTTAAATTTTAAATTTTAAATTTTAAATTTTAAATTTTAAATTTTAAATTTTAAATTTTAAATTTTAAATTTTAAATTTTAAATTTTAAATTTTAAATTTTAAATTTTAAATTTTAAATTTTAAATTTTAAATTTTAAATTTTAAATTTTAAATTTTAAATTTTAAATTTTAAATTTTAAATTTTAAATTTAAATTTTAAATTTAAATTTTAAATTTTAAATTTTAAATTTTAAATTTTAAATTTTAAATTTAAATTTTAAATTTTAAATTTTAAATTTTAAATTTAAATTTTAAATTTTAAATTTTAAATTTTAAATTTAAATTTTAAATTTTAAATTTTAAATTTTAAATTTTAAATTTTAAATTTTAAATTTAAATTTTAAATTTTAAATTTTAAATTTTAAATTTTAAATTTTAAATTTTAAATTTTAAATTTTAAATTCTTAAATTTTAAATTTTAAATTTAAATTTTAAATTTTAAATTTTAAATTTTAAATTTTAAATTTTAAATTTTAAATTTTAAATTTTAAATTTTAAATTTTAAATTTTAAATTTTAAATTTTAAATTTTAAATTTTAAATTTTAAATTTTAAATTTTAAATTTTAAATTTTAAATTTTAAATTTTAAATTTAAATTTTAAATTTTAAATTTAAATTTTAAATTTTAAATTTTAAATTTTAAATTTTAAATTTTAAATTTTAAATTTAAATTTAAATTTTAAATTTTAAATTTAAATTTTAAATTTTAAATTTTAAATTTTAAATTTTAAATTTAAATTTTAAATTTTAAATTTTAAATTTTAAATTTTAAATTTTAAATTTTAAATTTTAAATTTAAATTTTAAATTTTAAATTTTAAATTTTAAATTTAAATTTTAAATTTTAAATTTTAAATTTTAAATTTAAATTTAAATTTTAAATTTTAAATTTTAAATTTTAAATTTTAAATTTTAAATTTTAAATTTTAAATTTTAAATTTTAAATTTTAAATTTTAAATTTTAAATTTTAAATTTTAAATTTTAAATTTTAAATTTTAAATTTTAAATTTTAAATTTTAAATTTTAAATTTTAAATTTTAAATTTAAATTTTAAATTTTAAATTTTAAATTTTAAATTTAAATTTTAAATTTTAAATTTTAAATTTTAAATTTTAAATTTAAATTTTAAATTTTAAATTTTAAATTTTAAATTTTAAATTTTAAATTTTAAATTTTAAATTTAAATTTTAAATTTTAAATTTTAAATTTTAAATTTTAAATTTTAAATTTTAAATTTTAAATTTTAAATTTTAAATTTAAATTTTAAATTTTAAATTTTAAATTTTAAATTTTAAATTTTAAATTTTAAATTTTAAATTTTAAATTTTAAATTTTAAATTTAAATTTTAAATTTAAATTTTAAATTTTAAATTTTAAATTTTAAATTTTAAATTTTAAATTTTAAATTTAAATTTTAAATTTTAAATTTTAAATTTTAAATTTTAAATTTTAAATTTTAAATTTTAAATTTTAAATTTTAAATTTTAAATTTTAAATTTTAAATTTTAAATTTTAAATTTTAAATTTAAATTTTAAATTTTAAATTTTAAATTTTAAATTTTAAATTTTAAATTTTAAATTTTAAATTTTAAATTTTAAATTTTAAATTTAAATTTTAAATTTAAATTTTAAATTTTAAATTTTAAATTTTAAATTTTAAATTTTAAATTTTAAATTTTAAATTTAAATTTTAAATTTAAATTTTAAATTTTAAATTTTAAATTTTAAATTTTAAATTTTAAATTTTAAATTTAAATTTTAAATTTTAAATTTTAAATTTTAAATTTTAAATTTTAAATTTAAATTTTAAATTTTAAATTTAAATTTTAAATTATTTTAAATTTTAAATTTTAAATTTTAAATTTTAAATTTTAAATTTTAAATTTTAAATTTTAAATTTTAAATTTTAAATTTTAAATTTTAAATTTTAAATTTTAAATTTAAATTTTAAATTTTAAATTTTAAATTTAAATTTTAAATTTTAAATTTTAAATTTTAAATTTTAAATTTTAAATTTTAAATTTTAAATTTTAAATTTAAATTTTAAATTTTAAATTTTAAATTTTAAATTTTAAATTTTAAATTTTAAATTTTAAATTTTAAATTTTAAATTTAAATTTTAAATTTTAAATTTTAAATTTTAAATTTTAAATTTTAAATTTTAAATTTTAAATTTTAAATTTTAAATTTTAAATTTTAAATTTTAAATTTTAAATTTTAAATTTTAAATTTTAAATTTTAAATTTTAAATTTTAAATTTTAAATTTTAAATTTTAAATTTTAAATTTTAAATTTTAAATTTTAAATTTTAAATTTAAATTTAAATTTTAAATTTTAAATTTTAAATTTTAAATTTAAATTTTAAATTTTAAATTTAAATTTTAAATTTTAAATTTTAAATTTTAAATTTTAAATTTTAAATTTTAAATTTTAAATTTAAATTTTAAATTTTAAATTTTAAATTTTAAATTTAAATTTAAATTAAATTTTAAATTTTAAATTTAAATTTTAAATTTAAATTTTAAATTTTAAATTTTAAATTTTAAATTTTAAATTTTAAATTTTAAATTTTAAATTTTAAATTTTAAATTTAAATTTTAAATTTTAAATTTTAAATTTTAAATTTTAAATTTTAAATTTTAAATTTTAAATTTAAATTTTAAATTTTAAATTTTAAATTTTAAATTTTAAATTTTAAATTTTAAATTTTAAATTTTAAATTTTAAATTTTAAATTTTAAATTTTAAATTTTAAATTTAAATTTTAAATTTAAATTTTAAATTTTAAATTTTAAATTTTAAATTTAAAAATTTTAAATTTTAAATTTTAAATTTTAAATTTTAAATTTAAATAAATTTAAATTTTAAATTTTAAATTTTAAATTTTAAATTTTAAATTTTAAATTTTAAATTTTAAATTTTAAATTTTAAATTTTAAATTTTAAATTTTAAATTTTAAATTTTAAATTTTAAATTTTAAATTTTAAATTTTAAATTTTAAATTTTAAATTTTAAATTTTAAATTTTAAATTTTAAATTTTAAATTTTAAATTTTAAATTTTAAATTTTAAATTTTAAATTTTAAATTTTAAATTTTAAATTTTAAATTTTAAATTTTAAATTTTAAATTTAAATTTTAAATTTTAAATTTTAAATTTTAAATTTAAATTTTAAATTTTAAATTTTAAATTTAAATTTTAAATTTTAAATTTTAAATTTTAAATTTTAAATTTAAATTTTAAATTTTAAATTTAAATTTTAAATTTTAAATTTTAAATTTTAAATTTTAAATTTTAAATTTTAAATTTTAAATTTAAATTTTAAATTTTAAATTTTAAATTTTAAATTTTAAATTTTAAATTTTAAATTTTAAATTTTAAATTTTAAATTTTAAATTTTAAATTTTAAATTTAAATTTTAAATTTTTTTAAATTTTAAATTTTAAATTTTAAATTTAAATTTTAAATTTTAAATTTAAATTTTAAATTTTAAATTTTAAATTTTAAATTTTAAATTTAAATTTTAAATTTTAAATTTTAAATTTTAAATTTTAAATTTTAAATTTTAAATTTTAAATTTTAAATTTTAAATTTTAAATTTTAAATTTTAAATTTTAAATTTTAAATTTTAAATTTTAAATTTAAATTTTAAATTTTAAATTTTAAATTTTAATTTTAAATTTTAAATTTTAAATTTAAATTTTAAATTTTTAAATTTTAAATTTTAAATTTTAAATTTTAAATTTTAAATTTTAAATTTTAAATTTTAAATTTTAAATTTTAAATTTTAAATTTTAAATTTTAAATTTTAAATTTTAAATTTTAAATTTTAAATTTTAAATTTTAAATTTTAAATTTTAAATTTAAATTTTAAATTTTAAATTTTAAATTTAAATTTTAAATTTTAAATTTTAAATTTTAAATTTTAAATTTTAAATTTTAAATTTTAAATTTAAATTTTAAATTTTAAATTTTAAATTTAAATTTTAAATTTTAAATTTTAAATTTAAATTTTAAATTTAAATTTTAAATTTTAAATTTAAATTTTAAATTTTAAATTTTGAAATTTTAAATTTTAAATTTTAAATTTAAATTTTAAATTTAAATTTTAAATTTTAAATTTTAAATTTTAAATTTTAAATTTTAAATTTTAAATTTTAAATTTTAAATTTTAAATTTAAATTTTAAATTTTAAATTTTAAATTTAAATTTTAAATTTTAAATTTTAAATTTTAAATTTTAAATTTTAAATTTTAAATTTTAAATTTTAAATTTTAAATTTAAATTTAAATTTTAAATTTTAAATTTTAAATTTTAAATTTAAATTTAAATTTAAATTTTAAATTTTAAATTTAAATTTAAATTTTAAATTTAAATTTTAAATTTTAAATTTTAAATTTTAAATTTTAAATTTTAAATTTTAAATTTTAAATTTTAAATTTTAAATTTTAAATTTTAAATTTAAATTTTAAATTTTAAATTTTAAATTTTAAATTTTAAATTTTAAATTTTAAATTTTAAATTTTAAATTTAAATTTTAAATTTTAAATTTTAAATTTAAATTTTAAATTTTAAATTTAAATTTAAATTTTAAATTTTAAATTTTAAATTTTAAATTTTAAATTTTAAATTTTAAATTTTAAATTTTAATTTAAATTTTAAATTTTAAATTTTAAATTTAAATTTTAAATTTTAAATTTAAATTTTAAATTTTAAATTTAAATTTAAATTTAAATTTTAAATTTAAATTTTAAATTTAAATTTTAAATTTAAATTTTAAATTTTAAATTTTAAATTTTAAATTTAAATTTTAAATTTAAATTTTAAATTTTAAATTTTAAATTTTAAATTTTAAATTTTAAATTTTAAATTTAAATTTTAAATTTTAAATTTAAATTTAAATTTTAAATTTTAAATTTTAAATTTTAAATTTTAAATTTTAAATTTTAAATTTTAAATTTTAAATTTTAAATTTTAAATTTTAAATTTTAAATTTTAAATTTTAAATTTTAAATTTAAATTTTAAATTTTAAATTTTAAATTTTAAATTTTAAATTTTAAATTTTAAATTTTAAATTTTAAATTTTAAATTTTAAATTTAAATTTTAAATTTTAAATTTTAAATTTTAAATTTTAAATTTTAAATTTTAAATTTAAATTTTAAATTTTAAATTTTAAATTTTAAATTTAAATTTTAAATTTTAAATTTTAAATTTTAAATTTTAAATTTAAATTTTAAATTTTAAATTTTAAATTTTAAATTTTAAATTTTAAATTTTAAATTTTAAATTTAAATTTTAAATTTTAAATTTTAAATTTTAAATTTTAAATTTTAAATTTTAAATTTAAATTTTAAATTTAAATTTTAAATTTAAATTTTAAATTTTAAATTTTAAATTTTAAATTTTAAATTTAAATTTTAAATTTTAAATTTTAAATTTTAAATTTTAAATTTTAAATTTTAAATTTTAAATTTTAAATTTAAATTTTAAATTTTAAATTTTAAATTTTAAATTTTAAATTTTAAATTTAAATTTTAAATTTAAAATTTTAAATTTTAAATTTTAAATTTTAAATTTAAATTTTAAATTTTAAATTTTAAATTTTAAATTTTAATTTTAAATTTTAAATTTTAAATTTTAAATTTAAATTTAAATTTTAAATTTTAAATTTTAAATTTTAAATTTTAAATTTTAAATTTTAAATTTTAAATTTTAAATTTTAAATTTTAAATTTTAAATTTTAAATTTTAAATTTAAATTTTAAATTTTAAATTTTAAATTTAAATTTTAAATTTTAAATTTTAAATCCCTAAACCCTAAACCCTAAACCCTAAACCCTAAACCCTAAACCCCAAACCCTAAACCCTAAACCCTAAACCCTAAACCCTAAACCCTAAACCCTAAACCCTAAACCCTAAACCCTAAACCCTAAACCCTAAACCCTAAACCCTAAACCCTAAACCCTAAACCCTAAACCCTAAACCCTAAACCCTAAACCCCAAACCTCAAACCCTAAACCCTAAACCCTAAACCCTAAACCCTAAAAACTCCAAACCCTAAACCCTAAACCCTAAACCCTAAACCCTAAACCCTAAACCCACCTTAAACCCCAAACCCTAAACCCTAAACCCTAAACCCTAAACCCTAAACCCCAAACCCTAAACCCTAAACCCTAAACCCTAAACCCTAAACCCTAAACCCTAAACCCTAAACCCTAAACCCTAAACCCTAAACCCTAAACCCTAAAACCCTAAACCCTAAACCCTAAACCCTAAACCCTAAACCCTAAACCCTAAACCCTAAACCCTAAACCCTAAACCCTAAACCCTAAACCCTAAACCCTAAACCCTAAACCCTAAACCCTAAACCCTAAACCCTTAAACCCTAAACCCCAAACCCTAAACCCTAAACCCTAAACCCTAAACCCTAAACCCTAAACCCTAAACCCTAAAAACCCTAAACCCTAAACCCTAAATTTTAAATTTTAAATTTAAATTTTAAATTTTAAATTTTAAATTTTAAATTTTAATTTTAAATTTTAAATTTTAAATTTTAAATTTTAAATTTTAAATTTTAAATTTTAAATTTTAAATTTAAATTTTAAATTTTAAATTTTAAATTTTAAATTTTAAATTTAAATTTTAAATTTTAAATTTAAATTTAAATTTTAAATTTTAAATTTTAAATTTTAAATTTTAAATTTTAAATTTTAAATTTAAATTTTAAATTTAAATTTTAAATTTTAAATTTTAAATTTAAATTTTAAATTTTAAATTTTAAATTTTAAATTTTAAATTTTAAATTTTAAATTTTAAATTTTAAATTTTAAATTTTAAATTTTAAATTTTAAATTTTAAATTTTAAATTTAAATTTAAATTTTAAATTTTAAATTTTAAATTTTAAATTTTAAATTTAAATTTTAAATTTAAATTTAAATTTAAATTTTAAATTTAAATTTTAAATTTTAAATTTTAAATTTAATTTAAATTTTAAATTTTAAATTTTAAATTTTAAATTTTAAATTTTAAATTTTAAATTTTAAATTTTAAATTTTAAATTTTAAATTTTAAATTTAAATTTTAAATTTAAATTTTAAATTTAAATTTAAATTTAAATTTAAATTTTAAATTTTAAATTTAAATTTTAAATTTTAAATTTTAAATTTTAAATTTTAAATTTTAAATTTTAAATTTTAAATTTTAAATTTTAAATTTAAATTTAAATTTTAAATTTAAATTTTAAATTTTAAATTTTAAATTTAAATTAAATTTTAAATTTTAAATTTTAAATTTTAAATTTTAAATTTAAATTTAAATTTTAAATTTTAAATTTTAAATTTTAAATTTAAATTTAAATTTTAAATTTTAAATTTAAATTTTAAATTTAAATTTTAAATTTTAAATTTTAAATTTTAAATTTTAAATTTTAAATTTTAAATTTTAAATTTTAAATTTTAAATTTAAATTTAAATTTTAAATTTTAAATTTTAAATTTTAAATTTTAAATTTTAAATTTAAATTTTAAATTTTAAATTTTAAATTTTAAATTTTAAATTTTAAATTTTAAATTTTAAATTTTAAATTTTAAATTTTAAATTTTAAATTTTAAATTTTAAATTTTAAATTTTAAATTTTAAATTTTAAATTTAAATTTTAAATTTTAAATTTTAAATTTTAAATTTAAATTTTAAATTTTAAATTTTAAATTTTAAATTTTAAATTTTAAATTTTAAATTTAAATTTTAAATTTTAAATTTTAAATTTTAAATTTAAATTTTAAATTTTAAATTTTAAATTTTAAATTTTAAATTTTAAATTTTAAATTTTAAATTTTAAATTTTAAATTTTAAATTTTAAATTTTAAATTTTAAATTTTAAATTTTAAATTTTAAATTTTAAATTTTAAATTTTAAATTTTAAATTTTAAATTTTAAATTTTAAATTTTAAATTTTAAATTTAAATTTAAATTTAAATTTAAATTTTAAATTTTAAATTTTAAATTTAAATTTTAAATTTAATTTAAATTTAAATTTTAAATTTTAAATTTTAAATTTTAAATTTTAAATTTTAAATTTTAAATTTTAAATTTTAAATTTAAATTTTAAATTTAAATTTAAATTTTAAATTTTAAATTTTAAATTTAAATTTTAAATTTAAATTTTAAATTTTAAATTTTAAATTTTAAATTTTAAATTTTAAATTTTAAATTTTAAATTTTAAATTTTAAATTTTAAATTTTAAATTTTAAATTTTAAATTTTAAATTTTAAATTTAAATTTTAAATTTTAAATTTAAATTTTAAATTTAAATTTTAAATTTTAAATTTTAAATTTTAAATTTAAATTTAAATTTAAATTTAAATTTTAAATTTTAAATTTTAAATTTTAAATTTTAAATTTTAAATTTTAAATTTTAAATTTTAAATTTAAATTTTAAATTTAAATTTTAAATTTTAAATTTTAAATTTTAAATTTTAAATTTTAAATTTTAAATTTTAATTTTAAATTTAAATTTTAAATTTTAAATTTTAAATTTTAAATTTTAAATTTTAAATTTTAAATTTTAAATTTAAATTTTAAATTTTAAATTTTAAATTTTAAATTTTAAATTTTAAATTTTAAATTTTAAATTTTAAATTTTTAAATTTTAAATTTTAAATTTTAAATTTTAAATTTTAAATTTAAATTTTAAATTTTAAATTTTAAATTTAAATTTAAATTTTAAATTTTAAATTTAAATTTTAAATTTTAAATTTTAAATTTAATTTTAAATTTTAATTTTAAATTTTAAATTTTAAATTTTAAATTTTAAATTTTAAATTTTAAATTTTAAATTTTAAATTTTAAATTTTAAATTTAAATTTTAAATTTTAAATTTAAATTTTAAATTTTAAATTTAAATTTTAAATTTTAAATTTTAAATTTTAAATTTTAAATTTTAAATTTTAAATTTTAAATTTTAAATTTTAAATTTTAAATTTTAAATTTTAAATTTTAAATTTTAAATTTTAAATTTTAAATTTTAAATTTTAAATTTTAAATTTTAAATTTTAAATTTTAAATTTTAAATTTTAAATTTTAAATTTTAAATTTTAAATTTTAAATTTTAAATTTTAAATTTTAAATTTTAAATTTTAAATTTTAAATTTTAAATTTTAAATTTTAAATTTTAAATTTTAAATTTTAAATTTAAATTTTAAATTTTAAATTTTAAATTTTAAATTTAAATTTTAAATTTTAAATTTAAATTTTAAATTTTAAATTTTAAATTTTAAATTTAAATTTTAAATTTTAAATTTTAAATTTTAAATTTTAAATTTTAAATTTAAATTTTAAATTTTAAATTTTAAATTTTAAATTTTAAATTTTAAATTTTAAATTTAAATTTAAATTTTAAATTTTAAATTTTAAATTTTAAATTTTAAATTTTAAATTTTAAATTTAATTTAAATTTTAAATTTTAAATTTTAAATTTTAAATTTAAATTTTAAATTTTAAATTTTAAATTTTAAATTTTAAATTTTAAATTTTAAATTTTAAATTTTAAATTTTAAATTTTAAATTTTAAATTTAAATTAAATTTAAATTTTAAATTTTAAATTTTAAATTTAAATTTTAAATTTTAAATTTTAAATTTTAAATTTAAATTTTAAATTTTAAATTTTAAATTTTAAATTTTAAATTTTAAATTTTAAATTTTAAATTTAAATTTTAAATTTTAAATTTAAATTTTAAATTTTAAATTTTAAATTTTAAATTTTAAATTTAAATTTTAAATTTTAAATTTTAAATTTTAAATTTTAAATTTTAAATTTTAAATTTTAAATTTTAAATTTTAAATTTAAATTTTAAATTTAAATTTTAAATTTTAAATTTAAATTTTAAATTTAAATTTTAAATTTTAAATTTTAAATTTTAAATTTTAAATTTTAAATTTAAATTTTAAATTTTAAATTTTAAATTTAAATTTAAATTTTAAATTTTAAATTTTAATTTAAATTTAAATTTTAAATTTTAAATTTAAATTTTAAATTTTAAATTTTAAATTTTAAATTTTAAATTTTAAATTTTAAATTTAAATTTTAAATTTTAAATTTTAAATTTTAAATTTTAAATTTAAATTTTAAATTTTAAATTTAAATTTTAAATTTTAAAAATTTTAAATTTTAAATTTAAATTTTAAATTTTAAATTTTAAATTTTAAATTTTAAATTTTAAATTTTAAATTTAAATTTTAAATTTTAAATTTAAATTTTAAATTTTAAATTTTAAATTTTAAATTTTAAATTTTAAATTTTAAATTTAAATTTTAAATTTTAAATTTTAAATTTTAAATTTTAAATTTAAATTTTAAATTTAAATTTTAAATTTTAAATTTTAAATTTTAAATTTTAAATTTTAAATTTTAAATTTTAAATTTTAAATTTTAAATTTTAAATTTTAAATTTTAAATTTTAAATTTAAATTTTAAATTTTAAATTTTAAATTTTAAATTTTAAATTTTAAATTTTAAATTTTAAATTTTAAATTTTAAATTTAAATTTTAAATTTTAAATTTTAAATTTTAAATTTTAAATTTAAATTTTAAATTTTAAATTTTAAATTTTAAATTTTAAATTTTAAATTTTAAATTTTAAATTTTAAATTTTAAATTTTAAATTTTAAATTTTAAATTTTAAATTTTAAATTTTAAATTTTAAATTTTAAATTTAAATTTTAAATTTTAAATTTTAAATTTTAAATTTTAAATTTTAAATTTAAATTTTAAATTTAAATTTTAAATTTTAAATTTTAAATTTTAAATTTTAAATTTAAATTTTAAATTTTAAATTTTTAAATTTTAAATTTTAAATTTTAAATTTTAAATTTTAAATTTAAATTTAAATTTTAAATTTTAAATTTAAATTTAAATTTTAAATTTAAATTTTAAATTTTAAATTTTAAATTTTAAATTTTAAATTTTAAATTTTAAATTTTAAATTTTAAATTTTAAATTTTAAATTTTAAATTTTAAATTTTAAATTTTAAATTTTAAATTTTAAATTTTAAATTTTAAATTTTAAATTTTAAATTTAAATTTTAAATTTTAAATTTTAAATTTTAAATTTTAAATTTTAAATTTTAAATTTTAAATTTTAAATTTTAAATTTTAAATTTTAAATTTTAAATTTTAAATTTTAAATTTTAAATTTTAAATTTTAAATTTTAAATTTTAAATTTTAAATTTTAAATTTTAAATTTTAAATTTTAAATTTTAAATTTTAAATTTTAAATTTTAAATTTTAAATTTAAATTTTAAATTTTAAATTTTAAATTTAAATTTTAAATTTTAAATTTTAAATTTTAAATTTTAAATTTTAAATTTTAAATTTTAAATTTTAAATTTTAAATTTTAAATTTTAAATTTTAAATTTTAAATTTTAAATTTTAAATTTAAATTTTAAATTTTAAATTTTAAATTTTAAATTTTAAATTTTAAATTTTAAATTTTAAATTTTAAATTTTAAATTTTAAATTTTAAATTTTAAATTTTAAATTTTAAATTTTAAATTTTAAATTTTAAATTTTAAATTTTAAATTTTAAATTTTAAATTTTAAATTTTAAATTTTAAATTTTAAATTTTAAATTTTAAATTTTAAATTTTAATTTTAAATTTTAAATTTTAAATTTAAATTTTAAATTTTAAATTTTAAATTTAAATTTTAAATTTTAAATTTTAAATTTTAAATTTAAATTTTAAATTTTAAATTTTAAATTTTAAATTTTAAATTTAAATTTTAATTTTAAATTCTAAATTTTAAATTTTAAATTTTAAATTTTAAATTTTAAATTTTAAATTTTAAATTTTAAATTTTAAATTTTAAATTTTAAATTTTAAATTTTAAATTTAAATTTTAAATTTTAAATTTTAAATTTAAATTTAAATTTTAAATTTAAATTTTAAATTTTAAATTTTAAATTTTAAATTTTAAATTTTAAATTTTAAATTTTAAATTTTAAATTTTAAATTTTAAATTTTAAATTTTAAATTTTAAATTTTAAATTTTAAATTTTAAATTTTAAATTTTAAATTTTAAATTTTAAATTTTAAATTTTAAATTTTAAATTTTAAATTTTAAATTTTAAATTTTAAATTTAAATTTTAAATTTTAAATTTAAATTTTAAATTTAAATTTAAATTTTAAATTTTAAATTTTAAATTTTAAATTTTAAAAATTTTAAATTTTAAAATTTTAAATTTTAATTTAAATTTTAAATTTAATTCTCAAATTTTAAATTTAAATTTCAAATTTTAAATTTTAATTTAAATTTTAAATTTAATTTTAAATTTAAATTTTTAATTTAATTTTAATTTCTTGAATTTTAAATTTTAAATTTTAAATTTTAAATTTTAAATTTAATTTTAACCCTAAATTTAAATTTTAAAACTAAATTTTAAATTTAAAATTGGTCCTAAATTTTAAATTTCAACCCTAATTTTGAAATTTTAAATTTTAAATTTTAAATTTTAAATTTAAATTCTACCCTAAACCTAAATTTAAATTTTAAACCCTAACTTAAATTCCTAAAACCCTAAACCCTAAACCCTAAACCTCAAACCTAAACCCTAAATTTTAAAACCCTAAATTTTAAATTTAAATTTAAACCCTAAATTTTAAATTTCCTAAATTTAACTGAAATTTAAATTTAAATTTTAATTTTAAATTTAACTAAATTTTAAATTTAAATTTAAATCTTAATTTTAAACCCTAATTTTAAATTTTAAATTTTAAATTTAAATTTCCCTAAAACCACCCTACTTAATTTTCCAATTTTAAACCCTAAAAGCACCTTAAATTTAATAAACCTAATTTTAATTTTACCCTAAATTGAATCTAAACCTCACCCTACTCACCCTAAATTCTCATACCCTGAATTTAAATTCCCTAAATTTTAAATTTAACTCTCACCCTCAAATTTTAAATTTTCAACTCTAAATTTTAAATTTCAAATTCCTAAATTTAATAAATTTTAAATTTCTAAATTTTAATTCTCATTTTACCCTGAATTTTGTTATCCCTAAATTTTCAAATTTCGACCTAAATTTTAAATTTAAATTTAAATTTAATTTTAAATTTAAACTTCAAATTAAATTTTAATTCGGGGGAAATTTTAAATTTTAAATTTAAATTGAATAAATTTAAATTTTAAATTTAAACTAAAATTTCTAATTTTCAAATTTTAAATTTTAAACCCTAAATTTTCAAAAACCCTAAAAGCAAAAACCCTAAACTCCCTAAACCCTAAATAAACCCTAAACCCTAAACCCTAAACCCTAAACCCTAACCTTAAACCCTCTCAAACCCTAAACTAAACCCTAAACCTTCAAACTAAACCCTAAAAACCTAAACCCTAAACTCACTAAACCCTAAACCCAAACTCAAACCCTAAACCCTAAACCCTAAACTCAAACTAAACCCAACTCCTAAACCCTAAAACCCTAAACCCTAAACCCAAACCCTAAAACCCTAAACCCTAAACCCTAAACCCCAAACCCTAAACCCTCAAACCCTAAACCCTAAACCCCAAACCCTAAACCCTAAACCCTAAACCCTAAACCCTAAACCCCAAACCTCCTAAACCCTAAACCCTAAACCCCAAACCTCAAACCCTAAACCCTAAACCCTAAACCTAAACCCTAAACCCTCAAACCCCTAACCTCAAACCCTAAACCCTAAACCCCTTGAACCCTAAACCCTAAACCCTAAACCCTAAACCCTAAACCCTAAACCCTAAACCCTAAACCCTCAAACCCTAACCCTAAACCCCTAAACCCTAAACCCTAAACCCTAAACCCTCAACCCTAAACCCTAAACCCTAAACCCTAAACCCTAAATTAAACCTAAACCCTAAACCCTGAAACCCCTAAACCTTAAACCGACTAACCTTAAATTGCAAACCCTAAATTTTAAACTCCTAAATTTAAATTTAAATTTTAAATTTTAAACCCTAAATTTTAAATTTAAATTCCCTAAATTAAATTTTAAATTTAAATTTAAATTTTGAAATTCCTAATTTTAAATTTTAAATTCTAAATTTTAAATTTTAAATTTAAATTTAAATTTTAAATTTAAATTTAAATTTTAAATTTTAAATTTTAAATTTTAAATTTAAATTTTAAATTTAAATTTTAAATTTAATTTTAAATTTTAAATTTTAAATTTTAAATTTTAATTTAAATTTTAAATTTTAAATTTTAAATTTAAATTTTAAATTTTTAAATTTTAAATTCTTAAATTTAAATTTTAAATTTTAAATTTAAATTTTAAATTTAAATTTTTGAAATTTAAATTTTAAATTTTAAATTTTAAACAATTTTAAATTTTAAATTTAATAAATAAATTTTAATTTAAATTTTAAATTTTGAATTTTAAATTTGAATTTTGAATTTAAATTTTAATTTCTAATTTTAAATTTTGAATTCTAAATTTTAAATTTTAATTTTAAATTTTAAATTTTTGAAATTCTTAAATTTTAAATTTTAAATTTTACTCAAATTTTAAATTTTAAATTTTAAATTTTAATTTAAATTTCTGAAATTTAAATTTAAATTTCAAATTTAATTTAATTCTAACAATTTACTAAATTTAAATTTAATTTTAAATTTACCCCTAATTTTAATTTAATTTTAAATTTTAAATTTCTTAAATTTTAATTTTAAATTTCTAATTTTAATTTCAATTTAAATTTTAATTAATAATTTAATTTTAAATTTAATTTAAATTTAATTCAATTAATTTTAAATTTAATTTAATTTAATTTACTTAATTTAATTTAACCTCACCTAAATTTTAATTTTAAATAAATTTGACCTAATTTAATTTAAATTTAAATTTAAATTTTAAATTTAAATTTTAAATTTAAATTTTAAATTTAAATTTTAAATTTAATTTTAAATTTTAAATTTTAAATTTAATTTTAAATTTTAAATTTTAAATTTTAAATTTTAAATTTTAAAATTTTAAATTTAAATAATTTAAATTTAATAAATTTTAAATTTTAAATTTAAATTTTAAATTTAAATTTTAAAAAATTTTAAATTTAAATTTTAAATTTTAAATTTACACCTCAAAATTTTAAATTTTAAATTTAATTAATTTTTCAATTTAAATTTTAATTTCTTAATTTAAAACCTTAATTAATTCTAATTTCAATTTTTAAATTTTAATAACTAATTTAATAAATTTAAATTTTAAATTTTAAATTTTAATTTTAATTTTAAATTTTAAATTTTAATTTAATTAATTCTCAATTTTAAATTTAATAATTTAATTTTAAATTTAAATCAATAAATTTTGAATTTTAAATTTTAATTTTTTAAATTTTAAATTTAAATTTGAAATTTTTTTAATTTTAAATTTAAAAAATTTTAAATTCTTAAATTTTAAATTTAATTTGATAATTTTAAATTTTAAATTTAAATTTTAAATTTTAAATTTTATTTAAATTTTTGAATAAATTTTTAAATTTAATTTAAATTTTAAATTTTGGGCCAAACCCTAATTCCCCTTAAATTTTAAACCCCAAACCCTTAAACCCTAAATTTTAAACCCAAACCCTAAATTTTAAAACCCTAAATTTCTAAATTTTAAAGAATTTTAAACCCTTTTAAACCCTAAATTTTCCCTCCCCAAACCCTAATTTTAAACCCTATTTTAACTTTAAAAACAATTTTAAATTTTAAATTTTAATGAATTCCCTAATTTCCCTAAATAAACCCTTAATTTAAATTTTAAATTTAAATTTTAAATTTTAATTTTAATTTTAAATTCTAAATTTTAAATTCTAATTTCCTAAATTTCTTAACCCTTTAAATGTAAACCCTAATTTCAATTTTGCCTAAACCCTAATTTATAAATTTTAAATTTTACTCCTATTAACGAAATTTAAATTTGGTCATTTAAATTTAAATTTCTAAATTTCTAAATTTTAAATTTTAATTTCAATTTAACTAAATCCCTAAATTTTGAATTTTAAATTAATTTTAAATTTTAATTAATTAAATTCCTTGAAAATTTAATTTGGTTTAATTTAAAATTTAAATTTTAAATTTTAAATTTTGCTAAATTTTCAATTTTAAATTTTAAAAGACTAAATTTTAAATTTACAAGATTCTGAATTCCTAAATTTTAAATAAATTTAATTTTCTAATTTAATTTTAAATTTTAAAAATTTTAAATTTCTAAATTTTACAAGCACCCAAACGTGATCCGAAACCCTAAACTCAACCCCAAACCCTGAAACCCCAAACCCTAAACCCTAAACCCCAAACCCTAAACCCCTAACCCTAAACTCCCAAACCCTAAACCTTAACCCTAAACCCTCAAATCCCTAAACTCTCAAACTCAAACCCCACTCTCAACTCAAATGGACACCCCTAAACCCTAAACCCTAAACCCAAACCCTAAACTCAAACCCCTAAACCCTAAACCCCAAACCCTAAACCTTCTGAACCCTAAAAACCCTAAACCCTAAACCCTAAACCCTAAACCCTAAACCCTAAACCCTAAACCCTAAAACCCTAAACCCTAAACCCTAAACCCTAAACCTTAAATCCAAAACTCGAAACCCTTAAACCCAAACCTCAAACCCTCAAACTCCTAAACCCTAAAATCCTAAACCCTCCCTAAACCTAAATCCCAAACTCAACCCTAAACCCTAAACCCTAAACCCAAAAACCTAAACCCAACTCCAACCCTAAACCCTAAACCCTATTTAACCCTAATTTAAAATTTTACCCCTAATTTTAAACCCACCCTAAATTTACCAATTTTAATTTATCCTCATTTTAAATTTTCAATTTACCTAAATTTACCCTAAAACCCTGAATTTAATTTTAAATTTTAAACCCTAAACCTTAAATTTTAAACCCTAACCCTAAACCTTTTAAATAATTTTTAAATTTCCTAATTTAATAAATTTTAATTTAAATTTTAAATTTAATAAAACACCCAATTTAATTTTAAATTAACCCTAAACTTTTAAATTTTAAATTTTAAAATTTTAAATTTTAAATTTTAAATTCAAATTTTAAATAAATTAAATTTTAAATTTAACCCTAAACCCCAAATTTGAACCTCAAATTTAAATTTTAAATTTAAATTTTAAATTTTAAATTTTAATTTATTTTAAATTTAACCCTAAACCCTTTAAATTTTAAACATTAAATTTAAATTAAATGAAATTTTGAATTTGACAAAATTTAAAAAAATTTTAAATTTTAATTTAAATTTAAATTTTAAATATGAAATTTTCTAAAATTTTAAATTTAAATTTTAAATTAGTATAAATTTTAAATTTAAATTTAATTCTAATTTAAATTTTAAAATTCTAATTTTAAACATTTTGAAACTAAAGCGAAACTAAATTTTAAATTTAAATTTTAACCTAACCGATGACTTCAAATTCAAACTCAAAATACTCAAACTTTAAACTCCGCTAATAAACCCTAAATTGATGAAACCCTTAATCAAGGCAGAATGAAAAACGGCTAATTCTAATTTCCTTACCTTTTAAACTACTTAAACGTGACAATAATTTTAAATCAAATTCTAAACTAAACTCTAAACCCTAAATAAATTTTAAACCCTAAACCCTAAATCAAACTCAAACTCAACCCAACTCTAAACCTAAATAAAAAGTCAACTCAACTAAATTTAATAAATTTTAAATTTTAAATTTAAATTTAAATCTGAATTTAAATTTAAATCAATTTAAATTTCTAAATTACCCTAATCTCTAATTAATTTTAAATTTAATTTAATTTCTATTTAAATCAATTTCTTTAATTTAATTTGAATCTAATTAATTTAATTTAATTTAATTTAATTTTTAATTACCCCAATTTTTACTTACATTCTTTAATTTTAATTTAATTTAATTTATTTAAACCCCAAACTCAACCCCGAACCCCTAACCTTTAATTTAAACCTCAACCCTTTTAACCCTAAACCCTACTTTCAAACCCTAAAAACGCCCAAACGTAAAATCAAAACCCTAAACCCTAAACTTTCCTAAACCTTCTCCGCTAATACTCCTTTCAAACCTCTCAGGTCGCCTCACCCCCCCTAACCCCTCGGTAAACTTTACCCTCTTCAAATCATCCCCCACCATCCCGATTTTAAATTTTTGAAATTCCAACAATGGCGAAACCCTAGTCAATTTTAAATTTTAATTCTCCCATTCCAAATTCCAAGTTTATTGAAATTTTACCTCACAGTAAATTTAGGTTCTTGAAGGAATTTTTAGGGATGATTCATCAATTTTAGAATTTTAAATTTTAATTTTAAATTTAAATTATTTAGCCCCATATTGCCTTTTTAAATTCGACCGCCATTCCCTAAAGCAAATGTTTTGAAATTCTAATACTTAAATCGTTTGCTTGGTGTGATAGAGCATGTCTTGAAATTCGATGCAAATTGGTGAAGATTTTGATACTTTGATGTCAAGACAAACTTTTGAAATTTAAATTTTAAAGAATAGTTTAAATTTGATGAGAACCTTCAAATGGGATTTTAAACTTTAAATTCTTGATAGTAGATTAAATATTTAAATTTTGAAATTGCCTCCACATTTTAAATTTTATGGAGAATCCACTTATTCTCCTAAATTTTAAATTTTAAATATCCTAAATTTTAAATATGAATAAAACAAGGCCAATTTTAAATTTTAAAGTGAAATTGATTTTAAAAGTCCATCCTAAATTTTAAATTTTAGCAATTTTAATTTTTACATTTTTACAATTTCCGCTGCAATTTTAAATTAGATATGATTTCAGCCAAAATATTGTACCAAACCCTACAAATACGACTAACCCTCCGATGTCGGATGTTGGAACCCTAAACAATCCCTTTGAATCGCCTGAAACCAAACTAAGGATGTGGCGGGTACCCTAGAACCCTAAGGCAAAGGGTAAATCAGGGGCTAAACCCTAAAGTCAACCCAACCCTACTTCATCTAACCTCTAGCCAACACCTTCCCCCGGAAACCTTTTAAACCCACAAATAAACCCTTCCCTAAATTTAAATTGGATTATAAATAAAAACCCAAGAAAACAAGAACCCAAACAAACCCTATAAAAACCCAAACCACTAAACTTTTAATCACCCATCAATAAATCCCTATAATACTATAATTTTTGAAACTCCGACGTCGGAACGACTTCTAACCCGGACTATAAAACGGAACTCCTTAGCATCTAATTTAAATTGTAATTTAAATAAACCTCCTACCTCAAAACCCTTAAATGTAACAGGCCGACAAAACCCCCACCCTAATCTTCTTCAACTTAACCCTAGAACCTTTCTAAACCACTAAACCCTAAACCACTTACCTGAACTCTACCAATCAGACCTTCTCCTGAAACCCTCCCAACCCTAAAGAAACCACCTACTAAACCCATCGCTATAATCATATGGGCTAAACTGGCAAAACCCTTCCCTAAACCCTAAACAACTCCAATAAGCCCCTAAACCTAAACCTCCTAATAAACCCCAACCCCACCCTAAACCCTACCCTACACAAACTCCTAACTCCTAAACCCTAAACCCTTCCCTAAAAATGCTTCTAAACAACCCCCTTCAACTTTCCTAAACCCTAAACCCACTAAACCGCCTTCGAAACCCCAAACCCTAAACCCTACCCATTTAAACCTAACCCAAACCTTAAACCCTACCGACTCAAACTTTCCCCCTAAACCCTAAACACTTAAAACTCTTCTAAACTCCATAAACCCAAACTTAATCCCACATTTATCCCAACACTCGAAATTTTAGTAAATTTTAAAATACCCTGAATTTTACCTTTCAATTTTAAACCTATACCGCTGGTCAATCCCTGATTTTAAATTTTCGCTATTTTAAACTCTAATGAAAATTTAAATTTTAATTTTAAAAATTTAAATTTAAATTTTTAAATTTTAAATGGATTTTAAAAGATTCTATTCAAACTTTTAAATTTTTAGGTATTTTAAGGAAAATTTTAAATTTACACTAAATTTTAAATTTAAATTTTAAATTTTTAAACGTAAATTTCAAATTTTAAATTTAACTCTAAATGGCTAAAATGAGCAAATTTAAATTTCAAATTTTAAATAATTAAATAAATTTCTATAGTTACTAATTTGAAAATTTAATTATGTCAATTTTCATTCAAGTTGTTACAATTTTGGTAATTTTAATGTAAATTTTAAATTTAATTTAAATTCAAAGCCCAAATTTACGAGCGAGGACTAATTTTAAATTGTTTATTATTTTAAATTACAAATGTTCGTTGTCGGACACTTTTAATGTCATCTAAATTTAAATTTAAATCATACTATTTAAATTTTAAGGAGTAACTAATTTTGGCGGAGACACGGATGATGAAGAAGAAATGGCATTCGCGTAACCACTAATTGTTTCTTTCTGATCATTTAATGCTTATGAATGATTGATTCTATTAGACAACATACAGCCTTGGGAAGGAAACACGTTCGACTTATAGATTTTGACTGATAACCGCTTGTCAGGAGAAGTTTTGTGCCATAGATTCATCCCATAACTAATGTATTTAGGTTTAGATTTTCTTTCAATTTGAATCATTATTAGATGTAATTCCGATCTTGAATCTAAAATGCCATGTAGGCGGGCAAAATTTAGCAGGATTCCTCGTCTCAACTCAACTCTGTCCTCTCGAACCTTAAACCTCAACCCAAATTCCAAACCTATCCTAAATAAATTTAAACCTCAAGAAAACAATCGGGAAAAAAGCCAGGAAGAACACCGGAGGCCACTTTTAAAGTCCTAACATTTGATCATAAATGTTGGGTCTCAAATGTTTCAAATTTAAAATCAGAATACTTTAAATTTAAGAAATGTATGTATCATTTATTTGATTTAATGTCAAAGACAGTCAACCACGTAAGCATTTTCAGCATGCTTCGATTTATATTATTTCTTCACTATGTTAGCATTCTCATTTGTAACATCATCATAGAGTGCATTATAAACTCTATGATGATCATAGAATATTTAGTTTTGTCAAGTTCCTTCTTTCTTCATTCTTGCTAGCTTTTAGATTCTAGGCCTCATAAGATAGACTAGTGGGGTAACAGGATGTGTCCCCCCTACTTGTACTTACCCTTTGGGGCCCCGTGTCTTTCTTTATTATTATTAATAAAATTCCACAAGCCGTGAGGCTGTGGCTTCAAAAAAAAAAACCCTAAACCCTAAACCCTAAACCCTAAACCCTGAACCCTAAATCCTAAACCCTAAACCCTAAACCCAATGAACCCTAAACCCTAAACCCAATGAACCTTAATGAACCCTAAACCCTAAACCTTAAACCCTAAACCAGAACCCTAAACCCTAAACCTGAACCCTAATGAACCTTGAACCCTAATGAACCTTGAACCCTGAACCCTGAACCCTGAACCCTGAACCCCTGAACCCCTAAACCCTAAACCCTAAACCCTAAACCCCCAACCCCCCACCCGGAACCCCCCCACCCCCCACCCCCCCCCCCCCAACCCCCACCCCGGAACCGCGAACACGGAACCCTGAACCCGAAACCCGAAAACCCCACTTTTCACCGAAACACGGTCCGAAAAAACGCTCTCTAGGAGAGGCGATTTTCGGCGTCACTTTCCCCACAGCCTATCCGGCCTTCGATGGCCATTTCGGCCACTGGCCGGCCTCCTCCTGAGGTCGGCCTTCACCCCCCCACTCCCGCACAACCCCTCACATACGTTAACCTCTTCAAATCAGCCCCCAACATCCCGAACCTGTAGATTACCGAAAGTGCCAATGGCGGAAACCGTAGCCCTTGCGGCGTCCTCTCTTCCATGTCCATGGCAATTCCAATCAAGCCTATTGTTTACCTACATGGTGAGCCAACAGTTAGGTTTGAGAAGAAGGAAGTGGAGGTGATGATCCATCAACAAGAATTAAATCTTGCGGTCATACCCTACCAGCTACCCTACCCAACCCTGACACCCACCCGCCCGAAACCCTAGCAGCTATGGTGGCTGATGGGCCAAACCCTAGCGGAATGGCCCAAAACCATGCCCAAAACCCTAACCCTAATACCATTCTACCCGAAACCACTAAATCCCAAAACCCTAAACCACTTCCCGAAAACCACCAACTGGGCACCTCTCCGGACACCGTCCCCCCAGCAAACACCACCCAAAATTCCAACCCACTGCCCCTAACCCGACCCGAAATCAGCCCCTCAAATCTGGTCCAATCACAACCCGTCATGGCCCAACACGTGATGGATCGAGCAGGCCCACCCACACACCCCGCCCCACAACCCCACCCGACCCTGTCCACAAACTCAAATGCGACTCCACCCATACCCCCCCGAGACTCACCCAACCCGAATGTACCCAACCCTCCCCGAAACCCCCTAACCCGAACCCAACTTATCCTAACCCGAGCCCAAATTCTCCCAACCCGAGCCCGCTCTCGGTCCAAAAACCGAGCCCACCCACCGACCAAAATCCGAGCCCAATAAGCACTCCCACAAGTTCTAACTCCATAAATCCAAAGAATAATATTGTTGGGCGGACTCAAGAGTATGAGACACTTGCAATCACCGGTATAGTGGGTCGATGACAAGTTGCCGTGGAAGTGCCATCATCAACCAAGGGCTCCCACTGCATGGCTATCACCGTTGCCAATCCTGACTTTGTTGCTGCTATGGATGGAACTGTATACAATGCGACAAATTCAGGTAAAAAACCTATCTCTACCTCTAGTGAATTGACTCCTATAAACAAGGCTCCGGCTACCAATGACTGGGTGAAAAAAGCATTCTCATTCCCTGCGAAAGGCTCGTCAAGTCCGACTAGTAGTAGTCGGAGACAGAGATGGAGTGACAATGAGAAGGAAAATGATGAGATTGAGGCATTGGTTGCGGCGATGGGGTTCGGAGAAGATGAGTCAATCGAGTCTATCTCTAGCCAAATTGCGGAAGCAGCTAACAGTGGTGGGTTCGATGGGCTCGACGAGTTTGAGCGATTGGCAGAATCGGATGAGGGGGCCCCCATCTATAGAAATAACATGACATACAAACAATTTCATGCCTTCAAAAATGCCTATCACCCGGATATGACGGATGAGGAGTTTGTAGCACTTATGGATCTGCCTCATGCGGAGTACATGGAACGGTGCAAACAAGAACAAGGAAGATTTGAAGCAGCGAAGTCCACCAAAAAGCAAGCAAAGAAGAGGACGGTGGTTCCAGCTACCACGGCAATTACTACTCGATCAAAAACAAAGAAATGATACAGTTTCAAGAATATTTGGAAGATCAACAGGAAAAGGTACATCATATAGAGGATTTTATAAGCTCAGAGGTAGACATTAGCTTTGTCCTTATATTGTCCTATCTTTATGTTAGTATCATCATTTGTAATATCATCATAGAGTGTGTTATAAACTCCATGATGATCATAGAATATTTGGTTTTAGCAAGTTCTTTCTTCCTCCATTCAGGTTAGTTTCTTTCTTTTTATTTTAGGCTCTATAGGAGTAGTATAGTGGGGTAACAGGATTAGTCCCCCCTGCTTGTACTTCCCCTTTGGGGCCCCTTATTTTCTTTATTATTATTAATAAAACTCCACAAGCCGCGAGGCTGTGGCTTTAAAAAAAAACCCTAAACCCTAAACCCTAAACCCGAAACCCGAAACCCGAAACCCGAAACCCTAAACCCGAAACCCGAAACCCGAAACTAAACTCAAACCCAAACAAAACCCGAACCCAGACCCTAACCCCGAACCCAGAACCTAACCCCTGAACCCTAAACCCATGGTCAGAAAAATGCTCTCTAGAGAGGCGATTTTGGCGACCAATACCCAAAGCTTTCAGGCCTTTGATGGCCATTCGGCCATCGGCCGACCTTCCTCGAGGCTCGGCCTTCACCCCACCATCCCCGCGCAACCCCTCAACTATTCTAATCTCTTCAAATCAGCCCCCAACATCCCGTCGATTCAGTTTTCCGAAACTGCCAATGGCGGCAATCCAAATCCTTGCGGCACTTCATCTCCCATGGCTATGTCGATTCCAATCAAGCCTATTGTTTACCTACATAGTGAGCCTACTATTAGGTTTGAGAAGAAGGAGGTGGAGGTGATGATTCATCACCAAGACTTAACAATGGCGGTAGTTGGCAAATTTAGCCATGGATGGCCAGATATTGCTTTCTTGAGAACTGCCATCCCAAAGCAATGTGGCTTAAAGGCGGAGGTACGTATTGGATTGCTTTGTGATAGGCATGTCTTGATTCGATGCACAATTGGAGAAGATTTTGATACTTTAATGTCAAGACAAACTTTTGAGATAAAGGAGAAGACTAAGCCCTATTTGATGAGAACTTTCAAATGGGATGTTACATTCAATCCTTCGGAGGAAAGTCGATTTGCGTATGGGTGGATCTCGTTCCCGGGACTATCACCACATTATTATGGAGAATCCACGTTATTCTCGATGGCGGCGGCAGTAGGTACCCCTATAGCCATTGATGCGGCCACTTTGAACAAAACTAGGCCAAGTTGTGCTAGAGTTAAAGTGGAGTTTGATTTGCTTAACACTCATCCCCCACATGTTGTAATCCAAGTGGGTGAAGGAGATGGAATCACATCTGAATTACAAAAAATTAGTTATGATTTCAAACCGAAATATTGTACCAATTGTAAATTACAAGGACATGATGTTGATGGATGTTGGACTCTCAAGCCAGCATTACGGCCGGAAAAAGCTAAGGAAATCGATGGGTGCAAGGCGGCGATGGCAGTGGCAACAAGCAAAGGTAAGGCTTCAAACCCTAATCCCTCTTCGTCTTATCCTAGCCAACAAGCCCCTATCTCAACAACCAATGCATCGATTCCACCTCCCCACAACCTATGGATTACTGTCACCGGAAAAAATAAGAAAAACAAGAATCAAAATCGAAAACCACCCACAAAAGCCTCTGGAACAGTGATTCCGGCGACTGGAACAGTGATTCTGAAGCCTAGGGCTATCGGAAACATTGCCCAGGTGTCGGAAATCGACTCCCCGCTGAAAAATGACCCCCCCAAAATTCCCGCCGCCGGAAACCCTACCGAAATCCTTGGCGGCGCCGGAAACCCTACCGGAACCCTAGGCGGCGTCGGAACCCTACCAGAAATTCTACCGGCCCACCCCTCTACCCCCGGAAGTCACCCAACAGAAACCCTACCATCCACCAATGTCATTGGGCCCCCCTTGGCCCAAAACCCCTCCCTAACCCTAACCCTAATACCGCCCCCTTGAAACCACTACCAACAAATCCACTACCCCACCGCGGAAAACCACCCTACCACCACCTCGGTGTGACGAAAATATTTTCGCCACCCCTCCACCACAAACCGCAGACCTCCGAAACCACTCCGCGCAAGAAACCACCCAAAAACCCTAAACCGCCTTTGGCCGAAACCGCCATCGCCCTAAACCCTAAACCACCGCAACCCGACCCACCAGAAAACCCCTTACCCGAAACTATTTCTGACCCGGAAATCCTACCCGACCCGCAACCCACACCCAGACCCGTACCCAACATCACCCCTCGAAATCCGAGCCCCACCCCTAGCCCGAGCCCACCTCCTAACCCCACACCCCTCTCGGCCTCACTCAATTTAAATCTGGCCCAATCCCAAAAAATCCAATTCGATATCCAAAGCCCACAATCCATTTCTAATAGGGCTCAAATTCAAACCCAATTCCAAAGCCAAATCTTAATCCCACAGCCACAGAATATAACCCAATCACAAAAAGCCCAACTACCCAAAATTGGCTCAAAAATGCATTCTCATTCCCACCACAAACATGCACTCTAAATGAAGCCATCTCCGATATTCCCTCTGTTAGTACTGCCTCAATTGCTCCTTCTAACAGTGAGAGAAAGAAATGGTGTGAGACAGATGGAGAGGAGGCGGAGATGGAGGAGGTTGGCTCTGGGTTGTCCAACAGAGAACGACTTCGGCAAGTGTTTGACAGGAAAATGGAGAAGCATGGACATTTTATGGGAATGTCATCTTTCGAGTAGGCATTCGCGGATAAGCAATCATATTATCCAGATCTAAACGTAGAGGAGTATGTGGAGATGGGTGGAGACACGGATGATGAAGAAGAAATGGCTTTGTTCCTGGCAGAACCACCACATAATTTCCGAGACTATGATGCATATGGCTTATATGAGGAGGATACAGATGCTGAAAATATGGAACTAGAAGGCAACATAGTTCCTGAGGCTGATGAGGAAATTGACGAGGATGCAGAACCACTTGTTGTGGAAGAAGTCCCAGATCAGGTACATTTACTAGAGGGCCCAAGTCAAGGAGGGCCAGGTAATGTAGACGAGATGGGAGGCAAGACGCTGGGGGAGCTCTATTCAGAAGCAGCACGGCAGGCCAAGCAGAGACAGGTAATGTTTGATCCCTTTGGTAATGTTGCTAGTACATCCGAGTGGTCAGATGCTGAGGAGGACTCCCTGGTCCCCGAACGCCTGCTGGTCATCCAGAATGGGAACCTATCGCCTCGAAATGTGCAAAGTACAAAAAAGAAGCTCACAAGGAATAACAGCTGGGATGGTAAGATACCAACAGTGAGGAAAATGCCAATGAGAGAAGCCAAGAAGAAAGTCCAGTTTGATGCAGCCAAGATGAGGGATCCTTCCAAATATATTGGGCCCCCTGAGTCCCTAATCAATTCCAAGAAGAAATGATTAAGTTTCATGAATACTTGGAGGACGAGAAGGAAGTGATGCCGTAGGTGGAGGATTTTATAAGGCCGGGGGTAGATGATCATATTTTCGTGCTTATAATATTTCTTCACTATGTTAGCATTCTCATTTGTAACATCATCATAGAGTGCATTATAAACTCTATGATAATCATAGAATATTTAGTTCTGTCAAGTTCTTTCTTTCTACATTCTTGTTAGATTTTAGCTGCTAGGCCTTATAGGATAGTCTAGTGGGGTAACAGGATAAGTCCCCCCTGCTTGTACTTCCCCTTCGGGGCCCCATGTCTTTCTTTATTATTATTAATAAAATTTCACAAGTCGCGAGGCTGTGGCTTCAAAAAAAAAAAAAAACCTGAACCCTGAACCCTACCAGAAATCTTACCGGCCCACCCCCCTATCCCCGGAAGCCACCGAACAGAAACCCTACCCGCCGTCAATGTCATTGGACCCCCCTTGGCCCAAAAACCCCTCACAAACCCTAACCCTAATACCGCCCCCTTGAAACCGCCACCAACAAATCCACTACCCTACCGCCAGTAAACCACCCCTCCACCACCTCACCGGGGAAGGAAATATTCTCGGCAACCCCTCCACCACAAACCGCAGCTCCCGAAACCATCCCCTGCCCAAAACCTAAACCACCACTGCCCGAAACCGCCCTATCACTAAACACTAAACCACTGCAATCCGACCCACCAAAATACCCCATACCCAACACTGTCCCTGACCCAGAAATCATACCCGACCCGCAACCCATACCCCAACCCGTACCCAACCTCACCCCTCGAAATCTGAGCCCTCCCCCTAACACGAGCCCACCTCCCAACCCTACACCCCTCTCGGCCCCACCCATTTTAAATTCGGCCCAATCCCAAAAAACCCAATCCGATATCCAAAGCCCACAATCCATTTCGGATACAGGCTCAACTTCAAACCCAATTCCAAAGCCAAATCTTAATCTCACAGCTACAGAATACAACCCAGTCACAAAAAGCCCAACTACACAAAATTGGCTCAAAAATGCCTTTTCATTCCCACCTCAACCTTGCACTCTAAATGAAGCCACATCCGAAATTCCCTCTGTTAGTACTGCCACAACTGCTCCCTCAGACAGTGAGAGAAAGAGATGGTGTGAGACAGATAGAGAGGAGGTTGGGGAAGAGGAAGATGGTTCGGAGATAGCCGATATCCGTTTGCTTCGATAGGCTTTTGATAGGAAAATGGAGAAACATTGTCACTTTTTGGGAATGAAATCCTTTAAGGATGCGGTTGCAGACAAGCAATCATACTACCCATATCTAAGTGTAGATGAGTATATGGATATGGGCGGAGACATGGAGGATGAAGAAGAAATGGCTCTGTTCCTAGCAGAGCCTCCACATAATTTCCGTGACTATGATGCTTATGGACTCTATGATAAGGACACAGATGAGGAAGATATGGCGCTGGAGACAGATACCATGGATCCTGAGGTAGATGAGGCTATTGAGGAGGATGCAGAACCACTTGTTGTTGAAGACGTCTCAGATCAGGTACATTTACTAGAGGGTCCTACCCAGGGGGGGCCTGGTAATGTAGATGAGATGGGAGGCAAGACACTGGGGGAGCTCTACTCCGAAGCAGCACGGCAGGCCAAGCAGAGACAGGTAATGTCTGATCCCTTTGGTAATATTGCTAGCAAATCAGAGTGGTCGGATGCCGAGGAAGATTCCCTTATCCCGGAGCGCATGTTTGTCATCCAGAATGGGAACTTGTCTCCTCGAAATGTGCAGAGTTCAAAGAAAAGACTCACAAGGAAGAACAGCTGTGATGGTAAGATACCGACACTGAGGAAGATGCCAATGGGAAAAGCCAAGAAGAAAGTTCAGTTTGATGCATCCAAGATGAGGGATCCTTCAAAATATGTTGGGCCCCCTGAGTCACTAATCAACTCCAAGAAGAAATGATTAAGTTTCAGGAATACTTGGAGGACGAGAAGGAAGTGATGCAGCAGTTGGAGGATTTTATAAGTCCGGAGGTAGATGATCATATTTTCGTGCTTATATTACTTCTTCATTATGTTAGCATCCTCATTTGTAATATCATCATAGAGTGCATTATAAACTCTATGATGATCATAGAATATTTAGTTTTGTCAAGTTCTTTCTTTCTTCATTCTTGTTAGATTCTAGTTTCTAGGCTTTATAGGATAGTCTAGTGGGGTCACAGGATGAGTCCCCCCTGCTTGTACTTCCCCTTTTGGGCCCCTTGTCTTTCTTTATTGTTATTAATAAAATTCCACAAGCCGCGAGGCTGTGGCTTCAACAAAAAAAAAACTAAACCCTAAACCCATTTTTCACCGAAACACGATCCGAAAAAACGCTCTCTTGGAGAGGCAATTTTCGGCGTGTCATCTCCCCTAGCCTCGCGACCAAATTCCGGCCATTCTGGCCGTGATAGCTACGAGGTGGCCTCCCCCTGAGGTCACCCAACCCCCCGCGATCCTTCCCCAACCAGTTACGTACTCCAACATCGTCACCAACTCCCACAAAGCATGCGGCGGTAATGGCTTGGCCGAGACTCCTCTTGGCCGAAACCCTACCCATTCAATTCCACAAAAACCAATTACTTATCTACATGGCGAGCCAACAATTCGGTTTACTAATCAAGAAGTTGCATCTATGGTGGAACAACAAGATTTGAAGTATGCCGTGGTTGGTAAGTTTAGTCATGAAATGCCCTCAATTGCTTTCTTGAGGACGGCTATTCCAAAGCAATGTTCTTTGAAGGCGAAAGTGAATATTGGGCTTTTGCACAATAGGCATGTGTTGATTCGATGTTCAATCGAAGAAGACTATGTCACTTTAATGTCAAGGCCTAATTTTTGGATAAAGGAGAATTCCAAATCCTTTTTGATGAGAACTTTCAAATGGGACATATGGTTTACTCCGACAGAAGAAACAAGTATGGCGGTAATTTGGCTTTCATTCCCCAATTTACCTCCCAATTTCTATGTCCCATCGATATTGTTCTCCATAGCTTCGGCGGTGGGGAAGCCAATTGCAATTGATGCGGCTTCTTTGAACAAAACAAGACCTAGTTATGCTAGGGTTAAAGTGGAAGCCGATTTGCTACAAGAGCACCCACAAAAGTATAACATCCAAATCATGAATGGGGAGGAGATGGAAACAGTTTCATACAAAATTCATTATGATTTCCTACCCAAATATTGTTCTACTTGCATGTTGCAAGGTCACGATCTTCAAGGATGTTGGAAGGAGCACCCGGAATTGCAATCGAAAAAAAGAAGGGACGGAGAAGGCACTGTGGCGGCGGCGGCAAAAGGTAAGAAACTTAAACCTACCCCACCCCCTACAAACCCTAACCCAACCCCACTGCCTACGGCCCCAAATCCCTCCCAAGAATGGACCACCGTAACCCATAAAAGAAAATAGCAAAACACCCAAAAACAGCCACTGGAATCGATGGAAAACACTGTTCTGACGGCTGAAACAGCTTCTCCGGTGGTTTTAGACGTCGGCAACATTACCTCATCGTCAAAACAGCCTATTCTCAACCAAATCCTCATTGAAATTGGTGTTCTGCCGACGGAAACAGTGATTCCGGCGTCACTTGCTGCCGGAAACATAGCCTCCCCATCAAATCAGCCAATTCCTGTCGAGACGCCCACCGGAAACAGGCCCAAACCCTAATACCGCCCCATAAAACCCTAACCCACTACCGGGAGTGGGAAACCCTAGCCCTAAACCACCCGACCCGGAAAAAGCCCACACTCTTGAAACCCTAGTTCCGGCGGTACAAACCACCGGAAACCCCCTAAACATACCGGAACCCCAACCAAACCCTAAAACCACTTCCCCTAACCCTAACCTTAAATCGGGATTAGGGCACAACAGCCCTATTTCTGCCAATTCCGGGTCAAACCCGACTGCAAACCCGACGTCAAAAACCAATACCCAGAAAATCACACTTGCGGAAAGCGTCCGACACCAAGCGACCAGAATCGGCGCAATCCACCCTTTGCGCGCCAAACCCTAACTCCCTATAACCCGAAACCCTACCGGGAACCCTACGATCCAAATTTCTAACCCACGCTATAACCCAATAGCCCACCCGGCCTCACCCAACCCGCCACTCGGCCCAACCCCCATTCGCACCCCACACTCGAGCCCAACCCAACACCTACCCTCGGGACCCACAACCCCGAGACACACAAACCCAATCCCAAGCACAAGCCCACTTATCTCTTCAAAGCCTAATCATTCACCAAAAATGCCTCATTTTCTACCTTATCGGATTTCGCCTCCTAACAAATTAGTAGTGCTAAATCAAACATGCTTGGGCTTGCCCACTCCTAGTAGTGAATGGAGGAAATGGGGAGATGATGAAGAGGAGAAAGTAGCGGACAATGAAGAACGTCCTGGGGGACCTCAAAAAGGAAAGGCACCTATGGAGAGTCAAATTGCTGATGACATGGTGAATCAGTGAAGACATTACGGCTACACAAATGCCCAAGGAGAAGCAGAAGAGCAAGGAATAGGGCAGCAGCCCGGATGACATATGCACGCAAGTGATGATTCTATTTCATGACTACTTGGAAGATACACGAGAAAAGGTACATCGTATTGAAGACTTTATAAGGCCATAGGTAGATTATAGCTTTGTTCTTATATTAGTTTTTCTCTATGTTAGTATCATCATTTGTAATATCATCATAGAGTGTATTATAAACTCTATGATTATCATAGAGTATCTAGTTGTAGCTAGTTCTTTCTTTTTACATTCGGGCAAGGAGGCGTGCCTCAATAGGAGTAGCCAGGTGGGGGTATAGGAAGTCTCCCCCCTACTTGTACTTCCCCTTTGGGGCCCCAAGTTTCCTTTTTTATTATGAATAAAACTCCACATGCCGCGAGGCTGTGGCTTCAAAAAAAAAACCCTAAACCCTAAATCCACTTTTCATCGAAACAAGGCACGGAAAAACGCTCTCAACTTGAGGGCGATTTCTGGCTGTTTCCACGAAAACACAAATCAACCCATTTTCAGCCCTCCGATGGCCATGGTGGCCACTGGACGGCCTCTCCCCGAGGTCGTCCAGCCCCCGACGTTAGCCCCTGCCAATCCCCAACCTATTACATACGCCAATATCTTCAAATCCCCATTTCGGCCAATGGCGAAAACCTTAGCCATGGCGGAAACTTTGATTTTCTGAGAAAACCCATCCATTATCTTCACGGTGAGCCTACCATACGGCTTAGCCACCAAGAGGTTGCTTTGACAATCGAGCAACAAGATCTAAACTTTGCCGTCATAGGCAAGTTTAGCCATGGCATGCTAGATCTCAACCTCTTGAGGACGGCTATCCCTAAGCAATGTGAACTCAAGGCAGATGTTAAGGTTGGTCTTTTGCACAATAGACATGTTTTGATTCGATGCACAATTGAAGAGGATTATGTCTCATTGATGTCTCGGACAAGCTTTTGGATTAAGGACCAATCGAAGTCATTCTTGATGAGAACTTTCAAATGGGACATGTGGTTTAATCCGGAAGAGGAGACAAGCCTTGCAGTCATTTGGATTTCATTCCCAAACTTGGCCCCAAACTTCTTTGTCGAATCGATTTTGCTTTCCCTGGCATCTTCGGTGGGCAAACCTATCTCAATAGATGCGGCTACTAAGAACAAGACACGCCCTAGTTGTGCTAGGGTTAAGGTTGAAGCAGACTTAAGAAAGGAGCACCCAACAAGATACAATATTCAAATTGGAGAAGGAGAAGGAACTAAGACGTATTCCGGCAAGATTAGATATGATTTTTTGTCCAAGTATTGTCCCAATTGTAAATTGCAATGGCACGATCTTCATGGGTGTTGGAATCTGCATCCAGAATTGATGCCGGAAAGAGAAAATTCAGATGGTGGAGACAAGGTGGCGGCGGCACCAAAGAGCAAAGGTAAGGCCTCAAACCCTAACCCTTCATCTTCTAACCCTAGCCTCTCTAACCCACACATTCCAGCCAAATCGCACAACCCTCCGGCAACCAATGAATGGACCACTGTTATTAGCAAGAACACCAAAAAATTCCTTCTCCAAAATTCAAAATTACCTCAGAAACCAACCGGAACTACTATTCCGATGGCAAAAACAGTAATTCCGGCAAATTTCCATGCCGGAGACACTGTTGCGGCGCCGGAAATAGATTCCCGATAACAAACCCTACCAGAAACCGCCAACGCACTACCAAACCCTAATACCATCTCACCGCCGCAAAACCCTAGCCCTACGCTAAACCTTAATCCTGAAACCACCCTCCCATAAAACCCTTCTATCGAAACCACCATCGAAAACTGTTCTGGGCTGCCGATAAACACCATCGGAAACTCTCATGGTATTCCGGTCCCCCTCCAGTAGCCGCCACAGCCCAGCCCAATCGAAACCACTACCTAAAACCCTAAACCGCTACATGACACCCTACCCGAGAAGCAAACCCTACCCGACCCAACTATCCAAAACCCTAAACCACTCCCAATAGTGGTTTCGAGTAACCCTAATTATCCACTCATTTTTTAAACCCTACCCGACCCAAGCTCTCAAACCCAGCCCACACCCCATGTGGGCCCACTACCCGAATTGAGCCCAACTAATCTCGACCTTCCAGCCTACCCGAAACCCCCTAACCCGGGACCAAAACAGACCCGAAATGACACCCCCCTCGGCCCAATTTCACAAAACCAGAGACCCAATCTTGGCCCAAACCCAAGCCCCATTTCTTGTTTAAATCCCCAAGCAAATACATACACTCCTATTTGTACCTTAAACTCCTTTGAAGATTTGGTTAAGCTTAATCAAAAATGTATTGAGCTGCCTACTTCAAGTAGTGAAATGAGGAAGTCGGGTGATGATTGTAATGAGGAGGAAGCCGACTCAGAAGATGGGTATGCCCGAATTATAATGGACTTTAGAGAACCAAGGTCTCCGGGTGGCTCAATTGATTCAGACACTCCTGTAGTGCGTCTTGATGCTAATATATTGCATCCACGGGCACTTAGGATGCTAGGATTCACAACAAATGAGGGGATCGAATATGAGGATATGGCAGAGGCTTTGACAGCTATGTTTACAGAGCCGCCTGAGGACAGTAGGGTAATAGCAACGCAAAGGGCTATTGTAGCAAAACAACCGGAAAGATCACAGGAGGAGCATACACAAGTATCTTCATCATCTTCTTTTACTTCTGGAAACACGGGGTCTACACAGACTCGGCAAGTTTCACCTGCTACGCCTCTTAGACAGATACTAGCGAGAGATGCCAAAAAGACAGTGGAGGTGTCCACCCCGACATATAATGCAGCCGGTAGGGCTCCCGAGCCTATAAGAAGTAAGAGGGTCGAAAGATCGTTTAGCCGAAAGGCATATCTCCGATCTCTCAAGGAATGATACAATTCCATACATACTTAGAGGATGAGCAAGAAAAGGTACACCATATTGAAGACTTCATAAGGCCAGAGGTAGTTTATAGCTTTGTCCTTTTATTAGCTTTTCTTTATGGCAGTATCATCATCTGTAATATCATCATAGAGTGCATTATAAACTCTGTGATGATCATAGAATACTTGGTCCTGTCAAGTTCCTTTTTTCTACATTCAGGTTAGCTTTCTGTTAGGCTCTATAGGAGTAGTATAGTGGGGTAACAGGATGAGTCCCCCCTGCTTGTACTTCCCCTTTTAGGGCCCCTTGTCTTTATTTATTATTAATAAAATACCACACGCTGCGAGGCTGTGGCTTCAAAAAAACCCTAAATCCTAAACCCTACTTTTCACCGAAACACGGTCCGGAAAAACGCTCTCTAGAAGAGGGCGATTTCCGGCGTGAAACCAAAACTCCCCGAAATCAATTTCCGGCCATTCTGGCCACGACAACCACTGGGCGGCCTCCCCCCGAGGTCGCCCACCCCCCGGCGACCATATATCCAACCCCCACATACGCTAACATCGTTACATACTCGATACCCACCCCCCAAAATCCTACTGTTTACGGCGGTAATGGTTTGGCCGAGACCTCTTTTGGCTGAAACCCTACAGTTGCAATTCCATAAAAGCCACTTACCTATCTACATGGCAAGCCAACAATTCAGTTTACTAATCAAGAAGTTGCAACTATATTGGAGCAACAAAATTTGAAGTATGACGTGGTTGGTAAGTTTAGTCATGGAATGCCCCCAATTGCTTTTTTGAGGACGGCAATTCCAAAACAATGCTCCTTGAAGGCGGAAGTGAATATTGGGCTTTTGCACAATAGGCATGTGTTGATTCGATGTTCAATTGAAGAAGACTATGTCACTTTGATGTCAAGGCCTAATTTTTGGATAAAGGAGAATACCAAATCCTTTTTTATGAGAACCTTCAAATGGGACATAGGGTTTACACCGGAAGAGGAGACAAGTATGGCGGTAATCTGGATTTCATTCCACAATTTGCCTCCCAACTTTTATTGTCCATCGATTCTATTCTCCCTAGCTTCGGCGGTGGGGAAACCTATTTCAATTGATGCAGCTACTTTGAACAAAACAAGGCCTAGTTGTGCTGGGATTAAAGTGGAAGCCGATTTGCTAAAGGAGCACCCACAAAAATATAACATCCAAATCGTTGAGGGGGAGGAAATGGAAACTGTTTCATACAAGATTCGTTATGATTTCCTACCCAAATATTGTTCTACTTGTATGTTACAAGGTCACGATCTTCAAGGATGTTGGAAGGAGCATCCGGAATTACAACTGGAAAAGAGGGGTGACGGTGATGGCGCAGCGGCGACGGCGATAAAAGGTAAGTCTACTCACCCTAATCTACCCCCTACAAACCCTAGCCGTCAAAACCCTACCAAAAAACCGCTACATACGGCCCCAAACCCTTCCCAGGAGTGGACCACCGTAACCCACCATAAGAAAAAGCACAACACACAAAAAAAACCACTGGACTCGAATGCCAACACTGTTACGATGGCTGAAACAGTATTTCCGGCGACTTTGGCTGCCGGAAACACTGCCTCAACATCAAAACAGCCCATCCTCAACCAAATTCTCACTGAAATTGGTTTTCTGACACCGGAAATAGTGATTCCGACGGCTCCGGCTGCCGGAAACAATGCTCCCACATCGAAACAACCTCCTTCCACTGCAACTCCCACCGGAAACCCTACCGGAATACCCCTTTCATCGTCGGCAATCCCCTCAAACCCTAATACCACCATCCAAAACTATAGCCCTAAACCACCAAATTTGGGGCAAACAAATAACCCACCATCTGCCACTCTAATTCCGGCGGCTACAAGGATCGAAAACCCTACCGGAAACCTAAACAAGTTGTCGGAACCACCCCTAAAACCTAATACCATCGTCCCAAACCCTAACACTAAACCGGGATTGGAATCTCCAATCAATTCCGGGTCAAAACCCAAGGAAAACCCAACTCCAAAAACTCCAATTCCGACAACCACTGCTGCCGGAAGCTTCCCGTCACCGGAATCCCTCCCGGAATCCGGCGCCCAACAACTCCCTAAGACTTTACCGCCGGCAAACCCTAAACCGCTATCTCCCGGAAACCCTACCCGAGAAAACCCTACCCGAAACCAAGCCCACCCTAACCCGCTCTCGGGACCTGGAACCAAGCCCACCACCCTACCGGTGAAGGAAACCTTCTCAAAAAATCCCCCACTATAAAACCCTAGTCCCGAAACCACCCCTACCCAAAACCGCCAAAACCCTAAACCACTAACCCTCGAAACCGCCTCTCACAAATCCCTAATTACCCATGACCCGACCCACCATAAAACCCATACATGACCTCCCCTGACCCAGAAATTGACCCACCACCTCTACCCGATCCGCAACCCATACCCGAACCCGAAACCATAAACCCGAGTCCAGCCCCTAACCCGAGTCCTCTCCCAAAACCTAAACCTCTCTCAGCCCAACCCACCTCACTTTCGGCCCAATCCCAAAAAACACAATTCGAAAATCCAAACCCACAATCCATCTCAGATATGGGCTCAACATCAAACCCAATTCCAAAGCCAAATCTTAATCCCACAGCCACATAATACAATCCAATCACAAAAAGCCCATCTACACAAAATTGGCTCAAAAATGTCTTTTCATTCCCACCACAACCATGCACCCTAAATGAAGCCACATTCGAAATTCCTTATGTTAACACTGCCACAACTGCTCCCTCAGACAGTGAGAGAAAGAAATTGTGTGTGACAGATGGAGAGAAGGCTGAGGTGGAGGAAGTTGGTTATGGGATATCCGATAGAGACTTGCTTAGATAAGCATTTGACAGGAAAATGGAGAAACAGGGACACTTTTTGGGAATGTCATATTTTGAGAAGGCGTTTGTGGACAAGCAATCCTACTATCCAAATCTAAGTGTAGCTGAGTATGTGGAAATGGGCGGAGACACGAAGGATGAAGAAGAAATGGTGTTGTACCTAGCAGAACCACCACGTATTTTCTGTGACTATGATGCATATGGATTATATGATGAGGACACAGATTTTGAAGCTTTGGAGCTGGAGACAGGAAACATGGCTCTTGAGGTAGATGAGGCCATTGAGGAGGATGCAGAGCCGCTTGCTGTTGAAAACGTCTCAGATCAGGTATATTTACTAGAGGGTCCTATTCAGGAAGGGCATAGTAATGTGGATGAGATGGGAGGCAAGACACTGGGGAAGCTTTATTCAGAAACAGCACGGCCGGCCAAGCAGAGACAGGTAATGTCCGATCCCTTTGGTAATGTTGCTAGCAAATCAGAGTGGTCGGATGCCGAGGAAGATTCCCTTGTTCCAGAGAGCATGCTTGTTATCCAGAATGGGAACTTATCTCCTCGAAATATGCAAAGTACAAAAAAAATCTCACAAGGAAGAACAGTTGGGATCGTAAGATGCCGACATTGACGAAAATGTCAATGAGAGAAACCAAGAAGAAAGTCCAGTTTGATGCCTCCTAGATGAGGGATCCTTCAAAATATGTTGGGCCCCCTGAGTCCTTAATCAACTACAAGAAGAAATGATTAAGTTTCAGGAATACTTGGAGGACGAGAAGGAAGTGATGCAGCAGGTAGAGGATTTTATAAGTCCAGAGGTAGATGATCATATTTTCGTGCTTATATTACTTCTTCACTATGTTAGCATTCTCATTTGTAATATCATCATAGAGTGTATTATAAATTCTATGATGATCATAGAATATTTGGTTTTGTCAAGTTCTTTCTTTCTGCACTCAGGTTAGTTTTGTTTTACGCCCAATAGGAGTAGTCTAGTAGGATAACAGGATGAGTCCCCCCTGCTTGTACTTCCCCTTTGGGGCCCTTTGTCTTTCTTTATTATTAATAAAATTCCACAAGTCGTGAGGCTGTGGCTTCAATAAAAAAAACCTAAACCCTAAACCCTAGATTTTCTCTCAAATCAGGCGATTTTGGCGATAGTGCCGAAATTCGCAAAACCGGCCACTATGGCCACTCCGGGCACTGATCGGCCTCCACCTGAGGTCGGCCACCTCCCCTCGACATCGGCGACATACCCACATACCACTACTATTCGACATCCACACCCAAACTCAGCAAAATCCTTTAAGCAGAATCGCGAGGCCACTGTCGCGAAGCTCGACGACGGCAAGGCTCGCCGGCAAACTATCGTCGGACAACACATTTCGACGGCGGCAACACCCACACCGCAACCCCAAACCATCAATCTACAACATCTAAAACCAAAAAATCCCAAAATTGCTAAGAAGCGATTTATGCGAAAATTCACACAAAATCGATTTACGGCAAAAATGACAACCGGCAAGCCTTCGTCGGTGGTCAGTCACCACACCACAACACCAACGACACAACCAACATACTCCCTAACCAATTTTCCACCATTAATCCCAAAAATCCGAAACCCAAACTTGAACAACTTCAGCGAAAATCATTCGCACAAACAAGCAACAGTCGAGGTGGTTACCAGCCAACCTGCTGAGGTTGTTCGACACCCCCCCATAATCACTTCTCAAATGGACTATTCAAATTTGTTCAACATTTCATCGAAAAATAGTCGTGTCACTGTTTCGACAAACAACAACAATGTTGGCTCTGTCGTTGAAATGAAACAAATTACATATCTACACAATAAGCCAACAATTCGATATGACATCAAAGAGGTCGAATTGATGGTTGCACACGAAGAACTAGATTTTGCTGTTGTCGGTAAATTTAGCTACGGATTGCCTGACTTTCAGGGCTTGAGCAACTCAATTCCAACACATAGTGAATTGAAAGGACAAGTACAGGTTGGTCTTATTTGCAATAGGCACATTTTGATTCGATGTTCAATGCTAGAAGACTATGTTGCATTACTCTCAAAGCCAATTTGGCAAATTAAGGAGAAAAACCAATATCATCCTATGAGTTCAAATGGGAGACTTGGTTTAATCCAGAAGAGGAGACAAGTATAGCAATGGCTTGGATTTCATTTCCGGGATTGCCTCCAAATTACTTTGGTGAATCAACACTCTTCTCGTTGGCGTCGGCAGTAGGTAAGCCTATTTCCATTGATGCTGCTATGAGAAATAAAACTCGACCTAGTTGCGCTAAAGTTAAGGTGGAAGTTGACCTACTTAAATCACAATCAAAAAGAATTCAAATTCATGTTGCTAAAAAAGAAGAAATTCAATCGAAATAGTTCCCAATTTGATATGATTATCTTCCCAAATATTGTAAAACTTGCAATTTGCAAGGACATGATGAGATTGCTTGCTGGAAATTAAATCCAAATTTGAAACCTGAAAGGATGGAGGAGAAGGGTAGGAGCAGTGGCGTGAAGTGTGGAAAAACAACCCCTAATCTCATTTCTACCAAAAGACAACAAGGTGGAAAGGTTGTGGACAATAGAGGAGAATGGCACACCATCCAAAATACCAAAACCAACAAAGGAACCACAAAAAATACCAAAAACAATATTACAACCTCAAAACAAATTGCTACAAAACAAATTCCTAAACACCCTAACCCCTTCACTAAGTTGATTGAAAATGAAGGTGATGAGGGGGGGTCAAGCAGACAGGGGAATGATGTTGTAGTTGCTGGTGTTGCTACTGAAGTTGGTGCCCCTGCAGTGGCTATTCCTGCAGATGTTGTCGTGGCTGCAGATACTGAAATTGTATCTGCTGATGTTATTGTGTCTGCTAATGCTCCAGCTACTGTTGTTGGTGATGCTGCTACTGGCCTTGCTACTGGTAATGTGGTTGGTGAGGTTGTTGCTGATAGTGCAGTAGTTGTGGTTGCTCCTGCACATGCTGCATCTACTTGTGTTGGTGTTGCTGGGGATATGGTTGTTGCTAGTGCTGAGACTGCTGCTGTTAAGGCTGCGACTGCTGTTTTTGTGGCTGATAATAGTGCAGTTTGTGCTGCTATTCCAGATGTTGTTGGGGCTGCAACTACTGATGTTATTTTTGTTGCACCTGCTGTTATTAGTGTTGGAGCTGCTGGTGCGACTGCTGAGACTTTACCTGTTGATGATAGTGTTACTGCTGCCTCTGGTGTTAGAGTTGCTGATAAGCCTGCTGGCTCTGCTAGTGTTGCTGAATTTGCAGCTGCTACTGGTCCAGTTGGTGTTGTTACTGCTGAATTGGTAGTAACTGATGTGAATAATGCTGAGATGATTGGCACTGGAAATGATATGGTTGTTGCTGCTGGAAATGATGCTGGAAATGCAACATCAGATATTGGGGCTACAACTAGTACATCTGATGTTGGAAATGTTGTGGTTGTTGCTGCTAATGTTACTGATGCGATTATTGATGTTGATTCTACAGTGGCTAGTGTTGCATTTGCTGAAGCTGCAGTTGTTGCTGCTGATGGTGTTGAGACTGCAGTGGCTACATCTGAAACTGCAGCCTGTACCCAGAAAGTTATAGCTGATGTTGTTGTTGTTTCTGCAGTGACTGATGTTGTTCCAGCTGAGTTGGTTGCTGGTGTTGATATGGCTGTTGCAGAATGTGCAACAGAAGCTGTGGTAGTTTCCACTGAGGATGCTGCTGAAGTAGATATTGTTGTTGATGCTTGTGATGTTGTTTCAATGAATCAAGCATGTGACGACATTCCATCCTCGGATAATGAGAGTGATTCAGAAGAGGAGGATAAAAAGGAGGATTTCGACTCAGATCCATAGAATCAGTCTGGAGATAATGAATCAGATGTAGAAATGAAAGATAATATGGAGGAGTCCTATGAAGAAGAGATGGAAAGACTGTATGTGCGACACATTACTCTTAAATATGATGAAATAATAGGAAAATTTGCAAAAGAGAACGATAGGGTCATGATTATGTTTGACATGACCAGGGTCCAAAGGACAGGCAGACGGTCCCACCCCAGAAGACAGAAGAAATGATTAAGTTCCTTGAATATTTGGAAGACACTGAGGAAAAGATACTGAAGATAAAAGATTTTATAAGACCGAAGGTAGTTATTATCTTTGTTCTTGTACTGTTTTCTCATTATGTTAGTATCATCAATTGTAATATCATCACAGAGTGTGTTATAAACTCTGTGATGATCATAGAATAATTGATTCTAGCATCGTCGTTTTTTCTGCATTCTGGTTATGGTATGTATTATCCCCGCTAAGGCCCCCTGTATTTACTTTTGATAAATAGAAAATAGCCTCAGGCCGAGAGTCCGGTTGATTGCAAAAAAAAAAAAAAACCCCACTATTCATCGAAACAAGGCACGGAAAAATGCTCTCAACTTAAGGGCAATTTCCGGCTGTTTCCACGAAAATACAAAGTAGCCTTTTTCCGGCCACCCATGGCCCTTGCGGCCCCGGAGGCCGTCCAGCCCCCGACGGCATCCCCCACCATTCCCACACCTCTAGATTACTCGAAATTGTTTAAACCAAGTTCTTTGAACCAACATATTTTCGCTGCAGGTGGGCAAAACCCTAGCAATGGCGGCGGCAACACCACACCCTCACAAGTCCCCTTTAAGCCAGTCACCTATCTTCATGGCGAACCAACAATCCAATTCAACAATGAGGAGATTGAGTTGATGGTAAATCAACAAAATCTACGATTTGCAATTGTTGGTAAGTTTAGTTATGGTTGGCCCGATATTAGTTCTCTTAGAACGTCAATCCCAAAGCAATGTGAACTCAAATGAGAGGTTAGAATTGGTCTATTATGTAATAGACATGTCTTGATTCGATGCTCCTTGTTCGAAGATTATCTTACTCTCATGTCCAAGCCGAATTGGAACATTCAGGAGAAAGGGGTTTTCTATTCGATGAGAACCTTTTAGTGGAGCACTTGGTTTGATTCAGATGAGGAAATAAGTTTGGTTGTTACATGGATCTCACTCCCCGGATTGCCACCTACATATTATGGAGAAGCCCAATTATTCTCGATTGCGGCGGCGGCTGAAAGACCCCTTGCTATTAATATGGCCACCAAGAATAAAACTAGACCTAGTTGTGCAAGGGTCAAAATTGAAATTGACTTGTTAAAGGAGCATCCCAAGAGATTTCAAATTGAAGCTGCCGATGAGATAGGAATTAAATCGAAATGGTATCCATTTAGATATGATTTTCTTCCAAAATATTGTACAAATTGCAAATTACAAGGTCACGAATTGCTTGGATGTTGGAAATTACACCCGGAGTTGCTCCCACGAACCCAATCCCTAACTTTCATCAAGTTTGGGTCACAGTTTCAAACAAAAAACACAAGAAAAATCATGCTCAAATCCAAAAACAGCCAGCCAAAACTATTGATTTCATTGTTCAGGCGGCTGGAACAGTGATTCCGACCATTGGTAGGGTCGGAAAAATAGCCAGCCAAAACTGCTGATTTCACTGTTCAAGCGGCTGGAACAGTGATTCTGACCACTGGTAGGGTCGGAAAAATTTCTTCCACCGCAAACACAGTTGCGTCGCTGGTTGCCACCGAAAACTCCAACAAAAACCCTACCAAAAATCCCTCACTCCCACTAAAACCACCCACTAACCCTAAAACCGCCCACCAAAACCCTAATCCTAAACTAGCGGTAAACCCTACCCCAAGCCTTTCTACCCCGCCGCCATACTCTACAGTAAACCCTACCGGACTTGTCACTATTCCGGCAACCGAAACAATTATTGCAACCCCTATTTCCAGCGGAAATCAGCGAAATACCGATGATTCACCGTCGAAAACCCTAACCGATATCCCCGCAAACCCTACCCCACCTGGAAACCCGACCCATCTGACCACCCACCCAACACCATCAGAATCTACCATCGGAAACCCTTCTAGTTTATCGAAACCACCCACCCAAAACCCTAACCCCAACCCACCGCCTCATCCTCAAAACCCTAAACCACCATCAAAGGTGGTTTCTGTAACCCACCAAATGATACCCTACCCGACCCACATAAAAATCCCTACCCAGATCCCTGTTGACTGCCACCAAACCCGAGCCCAAATATTCCCGACCCGACACCCATACCCATCCGAACCCACCTCGATACCACACCCCGGGACCATTTGGCCCAAACACCCCCACTCGAGGCCCACCCAACTCGAGCCCAACCCGAGTCCAAGCCCAATCCCAAAAGCCCACATAAATACATCACAAAATATCCAACCCGCCAATACAAGCCCTTCCAATTCGGAATCGGGCTCCACCTTAAACCCAAATATCTAAGCCAAGCTAAACCTCACAGCCACAGCATACAACCCAATTCCTTCCAACCCATACCTCTCACTTCCACCTCAACCATGTACCCTAAATAAATCCAACTCTGACATCCCATCCGTCAGCAATACCAAGACCCCGTCAGTCATATCTAGTGCTAGGAGGAAATGGTGTGAGACAGACGGAGAGGATGTAGCAGATGAGGAAGCAGATGGGAACAAGGTAGAGGAGGAAGCAAGTCATGGATACCCCCTTCAACATGCTAGTACTTGGAAACAGCGTGCCAGAAAAAGCAAGTTGGCTGCAAAGCCAGCGAGCCTACTTCTTTGAAAATGGCATAGTGGAGGATGTGGAGCCAATTGCCTCTGAAGCTGACCAGGACCAGGTATGCACTTTAGAGGATACAAGGAAGACCCCCAAACAGAAGAAGAGCGGGAAAGCCATAGCGACAGTCTTGAGGCAAATGCCGATGAGAGAAGCAAAAAAGAAAGAAAGAGCAGCTCTGAAGAAACTCATGGAATGGTCTCCAGCAAATGAAAGAGCAAGAGCCGCAAGGTATGACCCAGACCAATGGGAAAGAGGTTATGATCCGTATCCATAAATTTCAGCAATATCTGGAAGATGATGAGGAAGAGCTACAGCAGGTAGAGGATTTTATAAGTACAAAGGTAGACGATGACACTTTCGTGCTTATAATTCTTCTTCATTATGTTAGCATCATTATCTATAACATCATCATCGAATGTCTTATAAATTCTATGATGATCATAGAATACTTGGTTTTGTCAAGTTCTTTCTTCTTGCACTCAGGCTAGATTTTAGTTTTTAGGCCTTATAGGATAGTCTTGTAGTGTAACAGGATGAGTCCCCCCTGCTTGTACTTCCCCTCTGGGGCCCCTTGTATTTCTTTATTATTAATAAAATTCCACATGCCGCGAGGCTGTGGCTTCAAAAAAAAAACTGAACCCTGAACCCTGAACTCTGAACTCTGAACCCTGAACCCTAAACCCAATGAAATGGAATGCGGGGAACTCTCTGTCTAAGTGGTTAATTCGACGAGTCAATTCTCAATGCGATGCATCCGTGAAATGGGACGAAGATCTGCCCGAACTTAGTCCAGTCCTATTAAAGATGGGGGTGAATCAAGCAACTCTTATAGATAGATGGGATAGGAAGGAAGAACCACTGATAGCATTTGCAGCTGCTTCTTTCCGATCGATATACAAGCAGTTGGGCGCGAAGCTTTCTTCGTGAAAAAGCTCGTCCTTGTCAATACAGGACTGTCTTTCATTCTGCTTTTACTTCTTTTTTGGAAATCTATCATTTTCGAAATGTATTCATTGTCTTTAGTACAATCTGGCTTCACACCTCGCGGTGCTTACACCTCTCGCCTATCGGAACACCAACCCAATCTTGAAAGCTGAAGTGGGTTTGGGGAATGGAAGAACAAGAACATCTTCTTTACCACCAAAAATGGTAAATTGGCCAAATTTTGGGGTTTTGTTCATACAGGCAAAAACCCCCAAATTTGGGTATGAACCCTAATTCTTCTACAATCAATTTCTCAAAGTTAATGAAAGATTCAAGCTTAACAAGCACTAATTAGTGAAACCCAAGCTTAGATTAGCAAAATCTATCAATTAATTTCCATTTTTAAGCTTAGAAGTCAAACAACCCTTAGCTAGGTTGAACTCATCTTCCCCAAGTAAATTCTAGGTTATTTCCACCATTAAATCAACATAAGGAAACTAAGTGAAGGTAATACAAGGTTAAGAAAGCTTACCACAAGAAGAAATCACTTAAAGATGCTTGGGATCGCCCTATGAGTGCTTTGGATGAGTATTTTCGAGATGGGGGAAATGAAGGGTTTTAACCCACTAAAAACATTTAGAAATCCCATCATCTGCTGCAGTGGCCAGAGGCCCGCTACAGCGGACCCGTACTGACGCTCAAAACCTCGTGCCCGCGGTCCCTTGCAAAATCCCAAACCTTTGTTGTAGCGGTCTCAGTCCGCTGGGGTGCACCAAGGCTCGCCACAACGAGAACATCAGAACACCAGAAAAATCTCATATTTATACAATTTCAACCAGAAATCCAATAATCACCCAATACCTTCCTACACAAACCAGATATGTATGCATATGTAAAGCCAGGCTACGGACTCACTCGCGGTCTCGAAATTTCCATTGGAGGTCTATTTCTACGAGTCAACCCCCCAACAACCTAAATTAACTATCTAACTAATAACCACAAACACTCCCGAGGGCCTCAGAAACCAAATCAAATATCCCACCAAGTCATAAACGACCCTCCAGACCTCACAGAATCGACAGAATTCTGAAAAAGGTCCATTCTCACAAAAGTCAATTATTGGTCAACACTTTCACTCTTTAAGGTTCTAATTTCTCAACTTCTACTAGAATCGTCCGATAACTTTAGGATTCGAGTTAATGGGGGTAAAATAGTCAAAGTACACGTGACGACAAGATGCCGTTAAAGTAGATGTCCAAATTTATTTGTGCAATCTACCAAATAGCACTAGCCGACATTAGTTCGATTTTCACCATTTAGTTGTTCAAGAACAACTTTTCAAGTATCATACTTGTCAAAGTTTTCACTCGTTCAATTGCGTTATCTTCACGCACCCATTAATTTCAAGTTTTGGTATGCAAGTCGAAGGACAATCTCATAGGTCTTCTATCATTGACATTTTGCAACCCGCCAATACTAATAAAATTTAGAGCCATTCCCAATCCTTGAGTATATCAAGTTCAACTCTCGTGCGCTTAATTTTCTTATCAATTATCTTAATCCCAAGATTGACTATCATCCAAGCACCAAAATGTGTTCAAGACCAAATTCGTCTTCGACTTCTTTTAAAACATAGCCATTATAAGACTCAATCCGTCAGTTTCTTCTTAGGCACAAATTTCTAAATGCTTTATCCTCAGCCTTAACATTTTATCCTCTTACGTCAATCATACCTACTTTGTGCTAAGTGTACTATTTTCTTTTCCCTCCAAAGGTTGATTTAAGTTGAACACCGAATGCAACACAAGTTCAAGGATGGTATGGCTAGCCAAATCACACTGATTGACCTAACTGAAGATGAGTTTGACTACGAAGAGGTAGAGTCATACCAAGACAAAATCACGAAGCTTGAGGCAAGAGTGGCACAAATGGAACAAGAAATTTGATGGCATCATGGAAATGATAGCCGATGTTAAGAGTTCATCCAATGAAGACTTAGAGGACTATGACTTTAAGAACTCATCCGATGAAGACTCAGAGGGGTATTCTCCCATTCGCACAACCGCACCTCCCCGCTTTGATTGTAATGTTCAGCACGTCCCAAATATGCTTCCATTTTCACCAAAAGAGGCACTCAACAGCTTAACAGAGACAGACAAACAAGGATGGAAAAAATGGTGGAAGACATTTCAACGTCGAGACTAACCAAATTTCTTTTACAAATGAGCATGCTTTAGTTAAGAAGAAAAATGAAAAGGAGAACCTGCATAATCTTGTTGATTTTCTAATGTATGACGGAATAGGTGATCCTCAAATCCACCTGAAGGCATACAATGAACTTAAGATGAGGCTCTTTGTTAGGATGCTTACTGGGCCAGCATTGATGTGGTATGCAAAGCAAGACACGTGGAAATGGTTTTCTTGGGGCGATCTAGTGAAAGATTTTGTCAAGCAATATGGGTCTCCCAATAGTACTTCTGGAGGAAGTGGTGAGTTGAAAAGAAAATTTACAGAATCTCATGGGAGTCTGAAAGGCAAAATCAACCTTGGGGAATGATAAGGTAAATTGTTGTTTGGTTGAGGCTCCATCCAAGGACAAAGGGAAAGTAATCGTCAATGAAGTACAAAATGCTCTTCCACTAGTGCCTGAAATAAGAAAATCTTGAACTTTCACTCCTTTGAATGAACCAATCTCAATCATATTTGAAAGGTTGAGATCAGCTGGAGTCTTGCAACCAAAACCAAGCAAAATCCCTTCTCATTCTTTTAACCCAACCAAACAATCTGCCTTTCATTGAGGAATGTTAGGTCACACTACCGACGAGTGTTATTGTTTGAAGGAAGAGATTCAAAAGTTGTTAGATAATGGTAAGATCATTTAGAGACCAGTGGTTCCCTCTCAAATTATTTGGAATCAATCTCCAGCCGTCATGCCGACACAAGTCACAATCAAGTAGCTTTTCTGCAACTTACCAATCAAGTTCCTCCTCACGGCCAAGTAACTGTTGGACCAAAGTAATAAATAAGAAGAATACTAAAGATACGAGCTACATAATTTCTCAATTCTAACAACCAGTGCTTGTTATATTGAATGTACTTAATGATCTTAAAGAATGATCTTTTCATATCCAGACTAACACCGATCCAAGCTATTTCATGATCCGAACAATGTCATGCTAGAGCAAATATTCATAACTGTGAGCTCAACGCAATAGGTTCTCCGTTGGTCTGTTGGTGAGGATATTCTACCAAAATTATAGATACGTGTAATAAATAAGATAATACTAAAGATCTGAGTTAAAAAATTTCTCAATTATAACATGAGGTGCTTTGTTAATGTACTTTTGATCTAATAGAATGATTTTGCCATATCCACACTAATAGTAATCCAAACCATTTCATGATCCGCACAGCATGTTAGAGCCAATATTCATAACTACAAGCTCAATGAGAAGTCTATCCTTTGGTGTAGGTTGGGAATAAGGTTAGAATTCTTGCCCTTCCGGAGTTTCTGTTGATACTAGTATTTATTAGGTCTCTCCACCACTTAAAATAAGGTAGTAGATAAAGATACGAGCTACATAATTTCTCAATTCTAACAAACGGTGCTCCAACTGTTTTTTTCAACAAATGGTTTTCGCTCATTAACTAAATACCGAAAACATTTTCTAGAAAAATAAAATGATGACTTATTATTGTATCAAACCACTTTGAAATTCTTTTTTTTTTTTTGGTTGGAGATTGTTTGTTGGGGGGGCGGGGGCGAGGGGAGTAGATCATTCTGGTTAAGGGGACGAATGAGATCGAAATCATCGAAGGTGTATTTTGTTCGTAATTGAAAGTGAAAGCATTAGCTTTTTGTGTCCTTAAGTTCAATTTTTCCCGTTCAAAACTTCAGCCTTCAGGACAATATGTCCTTAAGTTTTTTAAGTTCAATTGGTATTCTTGTAAGAATAAGGTGACAAAACCATCAAATACTTATAAACAAAGCCTATTAGTTTGTATCACCCTTTTTAGTGTGTTTGGTACGACGGAAGTTATAGATAGTTCTAGTTTCCAAAATGTAATATAGGCACTGTGGGCAAAATTTTCGAAAGAACCAAAAAGAATTTCCCTCATAGGGTTTGAGATTGGGAAGATACAATTCTGAGAGTGTTATATTGGATTTTACTATCTAATTTTGATGATATACGATGACATCAATACAACAATTTCTACTTTACATTTTTTTTTGTTCTATATGTATATTGATTCATTGGCCTTGAATTATATGTATATCTGATTTCATGCCTTAGCTTAGAGTGGAGACAGAGTTCTTGTACTTGTAGGAGGCACAAGAGATTTTGCATACGCAATGGGTAATGCAATCAACTTTTTTGGTTTGCTCACATAAGCTCTCCTTGTAAAGTTGTAGTCATTGGCTTCAATCTCGTCCAAAATCTTGCGGTATAACAGCAACGATGCCCAAACCTGAAAAAATCGAGGAACGGGTGAGGTTATTCTGCCAGGATAGTAGACAAAAGTAATAAATAAGAAGAATACTAAAGATACAAGCTACATAATTTCTCAATTCTAACAAACGGTGCTTGTTATGTTGAATGTACTTGATGATCTTAAAGAATGATCTTTTCATATCCAGACTAACACCGATCCAAGCTATTTCATGATCCGAACAATGTCATGCTAGAGCAAATATTCATAACTGTGAGCTCAACGCAATAGGTTCTCCGTTGGTCTGTTGGTGAGGATATTCTACCAAAATTATAGATACGTGTAATAAATAAGAGAATACTAAAGATCTGAGTTAAAAATATTCTCAATTATAACATGAGGTGCTTTGTTAATGTACTTTTGATCTAATAGAATGATTTTGCCATATCCACACTAATAGTAATCCAAACCATTTCATGATCCGCACAGCATGTTAGAGCTAATATTCATAACTACAAGCTCAATGAGAAGTCTATCCTTTGGTTTGTAGGTTGGGCATAAGGTTAGAATTCTCGCCCTTCCGGAGTTACTGTTGATACTAGTGTTTATTAGGTCTCTCCACCACTTAAAATAAGGTAGTAGATAACATGGCGCCTGGTAAAAGTTCTTAATACCCTTGCTCTCAACTTCATCAACCACGAAATACTCAAAACAAAGAATCTTTCATATAATTACGAAAAAAAGGATTATACTTGAAATAAGAAATCATATTCATGTAACTAAGAGCTTATGAATGCTTACAGGCCATCTACTAGCTCCGCTCAATTCTGTCACTCCTTTCTCTGCCTCATCGAAGAACTTTCTTGCCCTCTGGATTTGCTTCTTCATGAAGATTCTCCATTTATCAGTCACTCTTCCAGCAAATATGTCTTCGTCAGAGAGACCTGCTCGTGCTAATTCATCTTGAGGCAAGTAAACTCTTCCTCTTCTGGCACTGGACGGAAAGCAATATATAAGAGCGGAGCCTTAAGAGCTAAAAACATGGCACTTCAAAGGACCAACAAAAAAGGAATTCCATACTGTTAAGAGAGTGACGTTCCATTTCAATTTCACACAGCGCTTTTTGCTATTGCTGCTTTTTTTCCATTCGGCAAAAGGTATAGTGGCTTTCAAGAAGTTGATGTCCAGGATCCACCATCAATTTGTTCAAGCGTTTTTGCCGAATGTACCATAAATGAAAATATCACAACTTTATGGTGGAATAAAGATGGAAATTCTTTGCCTTAAACGACTAATGAGCTTTAAGCTCTCAAAAGAAGCAGCATTTACCAACTAGATTAAATTCAGTGGAGCAGAGATACAGCCAAACTTCTCTATAACGGCGTCATTGGTCCAGATATTTTTTTGCTGCTATGGCAAAATGTTGTTATAAAGAACATATAACATGAAAAATCGGTTCCAAAAAGATTTTGGCCCTTATAGTGAAATGTCGTTATAGAGGATGACTGTTATAGAGAAGTCTGACTGTAAATAGAGCAAGGGCATATTGATTACTTCCTAATATTACGTTGATATAACAAAATAAACCTGATAACTGAACTAGTTTAATACTTGTGGTATGTCATATAAGCAATTTATGTGCGTAAAATATATCTTTTTTACTTACTCTTCTCCAACATCTCTGAGTATGTTGGTAAGTTGATTTGCGATCCCCAAAGCCAAAGCAGCATTATAAACGCTCTCCGCTGGTGCCTTTGATTCAGGTGTGATACCCATAATTGGAACACTCATCAACCCAACCGTACCAGCAACATAATAACAGTAGAGATATAGCTCGTCAAAGTTTCTGTATCTCGACTTCCTCAAGTCCATACGCATTCCTTCAATCATATCTCTGAACGGCTGTTAAATAGATTGAAAGATCAGACAATTTTACATTATTGAAGAAAGCAAATCAAACTATGTGAATGAATAATATATCTGTTCTAAATACTTGCAACCAGTGTTTTAAAAGATGGAGGTGTAAGGTGAGGCTTACCTATGCCTCGGTGAGGAGTAAGCCCTGAGGCATGGGGCGTAAGCCCCATGGGTATTGAATTTTTAGTATTTCATAAAATAATATAATTACAATAAATATTTTTAAATAGGTAAAATTACATAAAAATAAAATAAAATTATAAATAAATGAAATATATATATATGTATATATATATATGTATATATCTCTGTGTGTGCGCACGCGCGCTTGCGCTTTTGATCCTCACAAAAAACTAATCAAAACAATCCATTATACGCCAATTACAACTTGTAATTATATATAACATAATTTTACAAGTATAAACAATACAATGAAATAAAAGTTATTATGAAAGGTAAATCAACTCTAACATATTAACTTTCAAACAATGAAAAAATCATAATTCATTTTAATCAACATACTATTCATTTTATCTTCCAATAAACAAATAATCAATAAACTCTATCAGTATTATAATTAAAACGTAACTCCTTCGTGAATAAACATAAAATTACTTTCAAAAATGTTAGCAAAAATGTTACTCCCTCTAGCCCAATTTATGTGAAGGTGTCTGACTGGGCACGGAGTTTAAGAAACAGATATTTTTGTTGCCATAAATCATCTCATTAAGGTAAAATGGGAAGTCTAAAGTCAAATTGTTACTAAATATAGAAATGTGTCATTTTGTTTGGGACTGACTTTTCACAGAGTTCCACATAAATTGAGACAGAGGGAGTAAATAGGAGTAAATAGAAAATGGAGTATATGTAGAATCTAGGACGAGAGAAACAGAGCTACAAACAGAAGTAGAGATCAAATTAAAGACATTTTCCACAAGGCTGAAATAATACGAGTAATTCATCCGGAAGGCACTCAGCTAAAGCGACATAGAACTCTGAATCAGGCAAAGATAAAGATTATAGAATTGGAAGACTGACCTGAATATCAACAGGAAAGTTGGAAACTGTATCAGACAAAGCAGCATCGAGCATGTCGAATGGCCTCCCATTGAAAACATCTTCTAACCTGTCTTCCCACCTATCTAAGGCTTGTGGAGTAATATGTGATGCATTTGGACCATCAACAAGTTCATCTGTTCTCCTGCACCATACTGTTTAAACAGAAAATAATGAGAAACTATTCAACTCAAGAAGTTCGTTTACATATGCAATAACCCCAGCCTCTAACAATCATTATAAAGAGTTTTCCCTTTGAACGCTAAAGATAGGAGAGGAGAAAAGGAAGAAAGTTAAAGCATGCTTCATAAATATGGCTACAGACATCCAGGATTTGAAGTTTACGGGTTTTGGATTTGAAGTTCATGGGTTCTAAAGTTTATTATATGTACATATTCAGTTTGGGGTTCTAAAGTTTATTATACTTTAGAACCCCAAACTAAAGTTTTCCCTTTGAGATACAATTATCACCAGAGAAGTATAAAAAATTCAAACTTTAAGAAATAACCCCAAACTAGAACAAAATCAGCAATAAAAATTCGAACTTTAAACAAGAACCCCAAAAATAGAACAAAGTCAGCAATAAAAATTCAAACTTTAAAACAAGAACCCCAAAGGGCAGCCCGGTGCATAAAGCATCCGCGTTAGCAGGGTCCGGGGAAGGGCCGCACCTCAAGGTGTGTGATGTAGACAGTCTACCCTAATGCAAGTATTAGTAGCTGCTTCCACGGCTCAAACTCGTGACCTATAGGTCACACGGAGACAACTTTACCATTGCCCCCAAAACTAGAACAAATCAGCAATAGTAACACAAAAAGAAAGGATTTTTAAGTAGCACAAATAGGGGGAAAATCCAATAACAGTGGAATCACACTTAATGGGATAATGGGTACTTTCTATATTTAGTCAACAAGATTATAGTAAGCACCTCCACTTTCTAAATTGGGTACACCTTCAAAAGGCAAGTGCTCAATTTCTACTATTGTATAATTGCACGCGGAGCCAGAATTTGAAGTTTATGGGTTCTGACGCCTAATAATATGTACATATTCTATGAATTTTTAACATAAATACAAGATATAAGCACCTCACTTTCTAAATTGGGTACACCTTCAAAAGGCAAGTGCTCAATTTCTACTATTTATTGTATAGTTGCACGCGAAACCAGAATTTAAAGTTTATGGGTTCTGAATCCTTATAATATGTACATATTCTATGAATTTTTAACATAAATACAAATTTTGAACTAAAGCTACTTAACAAGCACACTACCAGAACCAAATCAGCAATAAAAATTCAAACTTTAAACAAGAACCCAAAATACAAAAACAAAATCAGCAATAGTACCTACTGGGTAAGACACAAAACAAAAATTATCTTTAAGAAGCACAAATAGAAAAAAGAAAAACTCCAATAACAGTGGAAGTACACTTTTTGGGGGTTATGGGTACACATAGAAGCTATATACAAAAGGAAGTGCTCAATTTCCATTATTGTATAGCTACAGTGAAATTACACTGGGTATGTTGTTGTTGTTGTTGTTGTTGTATAGCTACACATGAGCCAAAATTTAAAGTTTATGGGTTCTGGATACTAATAATACGTACATATTCAATAAATTTTTAACACAAATAAAAAGATTTGAACTAAAGATACTTAATTCGACCGAACTCGTAGCCCACACTCATAACACAAGCACACTACAAGAGCAATAGAAAGTTAAAGATTGCAATTTTGTATATCAAGAAGTGGAGGGAAACAAACCTTGATAATTGGTTTCTCCACTTAGTGTTAAAAAGAAAGCAAAAATGACCACTTTAAAATGCACCTTTCTTTCAACAATGGCCACTCTCAACTCCAATTGTGGCTATGTGTTTCTTGGTTTTTCTCTACTTTTTGCCTCCACATTTTTTGGTCTCTCTTTATAGCATTCATTTTTTTAAAAAAAAAAATTAAATTTCCTTTTGTGCTGATTGGAATTGACTCAATTGAGTGTGAGAATCCATTTGCTCTTTTTAACCTTTCAGTAAATGAGAATTCTTTTGGTTATTATAAAGACACGTAGATTTTCAGAATATTGATACCACTGTCAAGTTTTGAGAGAAAATGACAACAGAGTCACTTATTTTGGGGGTAGATTGAAAGTTGTCCTTTTGAATATATTTTTTGAGCCGTTTTGATCCTTTAAATTTGCTAAAGGTTGGTATTTTTTTAAATTTTCAACAAATATTTTAACGACCATTTTTATTGAGCGGAGGGCCTAATCGAACCTAGAGTCTATCGAAAACAGTCTCTTTACCCAATAAAAATAGGGATAAGGTCAGCATTTAATATATCTTATCTTTCCCAAACCCCACTTTGTGGGACTGCACTGGTATGTTGTTGTTGTTGATGTATTTTAAGGAACTCTGTCTGATGGAATTTAGTAGAAATTGTAAAACAAAATTTAATAAGGAACACGAGGAAAGTCCTATGAAATCTTAGAAATTGCAACACAAAAAAACTTGCAATAGACATCAAAAATAGCAGAAGTTATACCTCAAAAACCTACATCAAATTCAAAAAAATAGTACAAAATTAACAGAAACTAAATATTTAAATAATTAATAGAGATCAAAAGTACTTCCATTGAACCTAAGGAATATATTAATGGAACCATTATAATCATTTTTTTCTAAGTTTTGACAAACCGAATTGGTTTGGTTCAGGATCCTGGTTTATTCTCTTAGATCAAATTTCAACCAAGTTTGAAGTAGGTCATTTTAACATCCAAACTTGTACATTTCAAGTAAAACATTTCACTTCTGGAAATTTGTATAGCCATATTAAGGTTAATAATATTGTGGCCAAAATTTCGATAAAAGAGATCACACAAAAAAAAAGGTTATGCACACTTTGTTTTTATTTTAAAATGTACTTTATATGTCTGTCTATTTATATACACATGTATGTTTTTGTTGAAATGTAATTTACTTATTTCCTAAGTTATTTATACACAATTACATGTAATTAATTGTAAAGTAATTTAATAGTATAACAATTATTTACATGATTGGGCTAAAGTTAAAACCAAGAATTACCTATGATCAGAGTTTAAATTAAATAGTATAAATAATGTCTGTGTATTTATATACACGTGTATTTTTTTTTTGATATGTAATTTACTTATTTCCTAAGTTATTTATACACAATTAATTGTAATTAATTGTAAAGTAATTTAATAGTATAACAATTATTTACATGATTGGGTTAAAGTTAAAATCAAGAATTACCTATGATCAGAGTTTAAATTAAATTGTATAAATATGTAACAATCGTTACATAAAAATCCTTTTGCAAAGTTTGGTTTATTCCGACAAGAGTCCGGTAGGAGATATGCACTATTCACGATAGACCCACTCATTACGCCTAGGGCTGGCAATGGATAGGAGGTAGATTGGGTGGAGCTCAATCCGCCTCCATCCGTCAACCATCCATCTACCACCCAACCCATCCATCACCTTATTTTTTCTTCTTCCACATCTGGTCCATCCATCATCCACTGATGAATCGAGTGGATCGGGTGCTTCGCAGATGAAAATTATAGCACAATCAGTTTGGTACTTTTGGTTTATTTTTCAGTTTTCATACTATCTTGCTTTACCATTATAATTTAATCTTGATACCATTGTAATATTCCTCAACCTATTATATTGCTAACAGTTATAGTCATATATAGAGTGATGTTCAACATAGAAAATGTCAATTATGTATAATGTAGTACAAAAATAATATTTTTGATACTAGGAATCATCGTTATTGTCATGTTGAAATTGAAAAAGAATTTCCATTCACTTTAGAAAAATAAAGACAACTATTGGAAATAAAACCAAGTACTAGTAACGACATGAGTCAGGGGTATGTTATCACTGAACTACACAAAAAATAATTAATTTATAAACGGGTGGATGGATGGGTCGGGTGGCGGGTTGGATATATGTCCACCCGATCCGTCACCCGATTAAAATCTGTGTTTTATCGATTTTTCATCCATATAATCGGATCGGGTGGATCGGATATCTATCGGGTTAGGGTAAAATTGTCAGCCCTAATTACGCCTAACCTGATCAGCCATATTTAGTTTGTTAATTGAATTAATTTCTTTCATCGAGTGTTTTTTCCTTAAATGAATTTTATGTAACGTAAATTTACATAGTCGGCCTAGTGGATACCGACTAGAGATGATAAAACTAGCCCGTGAAATATGATTTGTTCAATTCATCCGAGTTGGGATTGGTTAATGACACGCTCATTTATTAACTCAAATTATTTTGATCAGTTTAAATCAACTCATTTAAAAGTTATGCTAATATGTAGTCAACTCGACTCATGAGGAAGCTTGAGATTAATGACTAAAGTTTCTTCTTGGTTTTTTTGTGTACTTCATTATTTAAGCATTCTCATTTGTAATATCATTATATAGGGTATTAAAAATTCTATAATGATCATAAAACCCATAGTTCTCTCTAATTCTTATTTTCTTCAGGCTTGTTAATTAGTAGAGGTTTGTTACATACTTACATCATTAAGATTGGTATTAAGCTGCTAAGCCACACTATGAAAGTTTGGGAAATGGTCGTGGAGATGATGGTGAGAAGAGGCGTGTCTATTTCTGAGAACCAGTTTGGATTCATGTCGGGGTGTTCGACCACATAAGACATTCATCTTATTAGGAGGTTGGTGGAGTAGTATAGGGAGAGGACGGGATACTTATATATGGTTTTAATCGACCTCGAGAAGGCATACGCAAAGTTCCTAGGGAGTTTTATGGAGATATTTGGAGGTTAGAGGTGTACTTGTGGCGTACACTAGGGCGATCAAGGATATATATGATGGAGCCAAGACCAGGGTACGGACAGTAGGAGGAGACTCGGAGCACTTTCTAGTGATGATGTGGCTACACCAGGGATCAACTCTTAGCTCATTCTTATTTGCCTTGGTGATGGATGGACTGACGCGATAAATCTAAGGGGAGGTGCCATGGTATATGTTATTCGCAGACAATATAGTCCTGATTGATGAGACTCATAGCGGAGTAAACGCTAAGCTGGAGATTTGGAGACAAACTTTGGAATCTAAAGGGTTCAGGTTGAGTAAGACCAAGACAGAATACTTGGAGTGCAAGTTCAGTTACGGGAGCGACCTTGAGACATGTGTGGAGGTGAGGCTTGGTACTCAGATCACTCCAAAGAAAGAAAACTTTAAGTACCCCGGATCTATTATCCAAGGGGATGGAGAGATTTATGACGATGTCACACATCGTATTGGGGCAGGGTGGATGAAATAGAGGCTCGCATCTGGAGTCTTACGTGAAAAAAAAGTGCCACCAAAACTTAAAGATAAGTTCTATAGGGCAGTGGTTAGACCGACTATGTTGTATGGGGCAGAGTGTTGGCCAATCAAGTCTTCACACATCTAAAAGATGAAAGTTGCGGAGATGAAAATGCTGAGGATGTGCAGGCATACAAGGAGGGATAGGATTAGAAATGATGATATCCGAAACAGAGTGGGAGTGGCATCGGTGGAGGATAAGATGCGGGAAGTGAGGTTGAGATGGTTTGAGTATGTGCAGAGGAGTGAGACAAATGCCCCAGTGCGGAGGTGTGAGAGGTTGGCTATGGACGGGTTTAGTAGGGGTAGAGGTAGGCCGAAGAAGTATTGAGGAAATGTGATTAGACGGGATATGGCGCAGGTGCAACTTATTGAGGACATGACCTTAGATAGGGGGTTGTGGTGGACAAAAAATAGGGTAGAATGGTAGTAGGTAGTCGAGCGTAGTCCTACTTATGATTGCATACTGGTAGTGGTAGTGTTATTATTGTAGGCCCGGTTAGGCTATCATACAACTATGCGTTGTATTGATTTATAGTCCCCTGTAGTTTGATTTCTTCCATTATGTATCCTTTAGTGTACTTTATTTAGCTTATTTACATGTGCTAGTTATTGCTTACTTTTTCGGAATGTGCTATCATGACTTATTTTCTTTTGATACCAGCATTTTCATATTGCTTTAAATTTTTTCTGAGCCGAGGATCTCTTGGAAACAACCGATCTACCTACCAAGGTTGAGGTAAGGTCTGTGTACAATCTACCCTCCCCAGATCCCACGTTGTGGGATTTCACTGGGTATGTTGTTGTTGTAGTTCATTTTTTGAATGAGTTAGGCATAATATATTTTTTTAATCATGATATCAAAATTAGATTCATTTATATCATGATTTACTCGACATTGAGCTTTCATCTTATCATGTTTACGCTTCAAATATCTAGTCTTGACGTACGGGGAGGGGAGAGCGAGAGGGTGTGTTGGATATTATAATGCAAAGAATGAAGAAAATTACTTTCATGTCCAAATACATCCCCTGAGATAACGGACAACCAAGTATATCCTCTTAAAATAATGGACAGCCAAATACATCTCCCTGAAATTATGGTTGTTCAAATACATCTTGAAATAATGAACAATCAAGGTTCATTACTCAGATTCAATGGTCCAACACATTAAACGTATTCATCCAAATACATCTTCTTGAAATAAATGAACAGTCAATGTTCATTATTTTCAATGATATGATACATCAAATGTATCTGGTCTTGACCTCTAGTTGTCATCTACCTATATAAAGAGGTTCAAGGATCTCTTATCAACATACTGTAAATCATCTTTCCTACTTCTTCTCTGGACAATCGTCTTTGTGCAAACTCCAAACTTTCAGCCAATAGTACAAGTGTTTGGGAGTGCCTTGGAACCTTCGGGAGCGACCAGGCTAAACGATTTGCACCATAATCAATCTGAAATCACTTTCAAGGCAGTGGTTTTCCACGATGCAACGTTGATTCGATAAGTTGTTTTCTTGTTTTACTTGTTCTTGATCAATATTGTTCTAATTTTTCCTACAATTTGAAAGAATTTTTTTACAAAATATTGATCAATATATTTTAACAAAACTCTTCTATTTGGAGGTTAAGAAAAAATGCGCTAGGAAAACAGAGAGTTTGAAAGAGAAATTTTATAAATTTCTATATAGATTAGTTTTAGTTTATCAATCACTCCGTTCTTTCAGATAAAAGACAGAGGAAAGTTTCTTTCTTCACTTCTTGATTTTAATTTCTAAACACCAAAATTAATGTATAAATTGAGATCTTTTACTTTAAAGCAATAGATAGAGAGAGTAGTTGACAATATGGTGGGAAAGAAATATGTGATTGAAAATGCAGATCCAAGTCATGAGTTGGGCTTCTCAAGCACTGATTGTTTATGATGTTTTGGACTGCTAATCCATTGATGTCACATAAAAAAAGTTATCTTCATCAAATAACTGTACTTTTGGAGACATACTAATTATAATAAAAACGGAGATAATGGGAAGCGATACTAGCAATGAAAACTAAGCTAACAATACCTTTCTTTGGGAGTGGAATTGTCATATTTTAAAGGAAGGCAAAGACAACTCCAAAGTGCAAGAAAAGAGAGACAAAAATCGGGCTCTATTTTCTTACAACTCTACTCTTATTTATTTATGAATCTACCCTTGTGTTTTTCATGAAATACTAGTGATATAAGTGTTAGGGTAGATGATTAATTTTTATGATGATATTAAAATGCATATTAAGTGTTGGACTAACATATATGATATGCTTGTGATGATTTGCGATCTCATAAATATTTTTTAATTTAAATTTATTGAGGGTAATATCATGTGGAGTTTTATGTCAAGTTGTAGAATGATATGAATTATTTAATTGGGAGGATCATACCTACACTTGAAAGTTGATATAAAATTTTGGACCATGTGAATAAATGGTAGTTAAATTTAAATATTATCTTAAGATTTGTGAACCTTTATGATAATTTTAATGTTTCTTGTGAAGTATGTTTGATAACTGAAAATGTGAATTTCTCTAGACTTTAAGAGATCATCAATTCGAAAAGTACTCTCAATTTTGCTTATATTATTGAGTTATTGATTTGTGGCATGGTAGGCTATGTCATATTAATATTTATTCTAATAAAAGACTTAAAAATGGAATAAGTTTTTACTGCGACAAAGGTTGATGAATTTTTTAAGTATTTCATGTGTGTAGAAGCAAAGCATGCCAAGAAACTATTTAAACCTGTTACTAGTAGAAAGACAGAATTGCTTGAACTAGTACATTCAGACTTAGCTGATTTCAAGAACATTGTTAGTAAAGGTGGAAAGAAGTATTACATTACTTTTGTTGATCACTTTTCTAGATACACTAAGGTATATCTTCTTAAGTCTAAAGATGATGCGGAAAGCATGTTTTTGAAATTCAAAGTAGAAGTAGAAAATCATTTAGACAGAAAAATCAAGAGACGTAGATCTGATAGGGACGGTGAATATAGTACTAATATTCTAGAGGCATTTTATGAGAAAAATAATATTATACATGAGGTTAGTTCTCCCTATACTCACCAACAAAATAGTGTAGTTGAACGAAAAAATCGAACCCTTAAGAAAATGATGAACTCTATGTTTTTAAGTTCGGGTCTTTCTGATAATATGGGGGGGGGGGGGTGTATCTTGTATGCATGTTATATTCTTAATAGAGACCCTCATAAGAAGTTGAACAAGACTCCGTAGGAGTTGTGGAAAGAATTTGCCCCTAACTTGAAATTTCTGAAAGTGTGGGGGTGTTTGGTTAAGGTTGGTCTACCTGATTTCAAACGAGTGAATGTAGGTTCTAAGACTTTTGAGACTGTCTTTATTGGTTATGCTTAAAATAGTATTTCTTATAGATTTATGTCTTTGAACGATTATTCTATTTGTGAATCTAGAGATGGAGAATTTTTTGAGCATGTGTTTCCTTTGAAAAATGATGTGCCTAGTGATGTGCTAAATAATGCTTCTACATCTATGCCTGTTAATTCTCATGTTGTGCCTTCTTCTAATGTTGATAACAATGAGCATGAGACTGAACTCAATTTCAATTGAAAGAATAAGTTGAATGAAAAGTAAAAAGAATTCTAGCTCATAGTTCAATTGGACATGTAAGTTATATTCGTACTGATTTCTCATGTGGAACCATAGAAGGTTAGAAGGAGTAAAAGGCGTAGAATTAAGACTAGCTTTGGTCCTGATTTTATTACTACCTTCTTGACTGAAAATTGTGATATTGATGTGTTAAATGATGAATTAGTGTCTATCTACTTAATGGAAGAGGACCCTAAGACTTATGATGAAGCAATGAGGTCAATATATACTATGTTTTGGAAAGAGGACATTAAAAATGAATTATATTATATAGTTTCTAATCATACTTGAGATTTGCATGATTTACATAAAGGTTGTAAGTCCATAAGTAGCAAGTGGATATTTAAGAAGAAATTGAGACCAGATGGTACAATTGATAAATATAAGGCTAGACTTGTGATTAAGGGTTTTAACCAAAAGAAAGATGTTTATTACTTTGATACTTATTCTCCTGTGACTAAAATAACGACCATAAGAACTCTTATTGCTTTAGCTGCTATTCATAGTTTAGTGGTACACCAAATGAATGTTATAATGATATTTCTAATGGTGATTTAGAGGAAGAGATCTATATGAGTCAACTTGAGAATTTTGTGGTCCCAGGATAGAAAGATTAAGTATGCAAATTGAGGAAGTCCTTGTATGACCTAAAACCTGCACCTAAGCAGTGGTATGGAAAATTTAATGGCATATTAGTGGATGATGATTTTATTGTTAATGCTTCTGATACATGTATTTATTCCAAATGATAGTATTAGATTGTGTGATTATTTGTTTATATGTGGATGACATGTTAATCTTTAGCCCTAATGTGAATATTGTTAATGAGACTAAGAAGTTTCTGTCTTCTAAGTTTGAAATGAAAGACATTGGAGAAGCAGATGCGATTTTAGAGATTAAAATCAAAAGAACTGTTAATGGTTTTTCTTTGTGTCACTCTCATTATATTGAAAAGATGTTGAAAAAGTTTAATTATTTTGATGTTGTTCCAGTGAGAGCTCCTTATGATCCTAGCATACACTTGAGAAAAAAATAAAGAATCTAGTGTTTCTCAAACTGAATATGCTAAAATAATTGGGAGTGTAATGTTTCTCATGAACTATATTTGGCCTGATATAACTTATGTTATTAGCAGACTGAGTAGATATACTCATAATCCCAGTAGTGAACAATGAAATGCTCTTAATCTTTTGTTAAGGTGGTTGAGAGGTACTATGAATTGGTGTTTGCATTTTAATAAATTTCCTGCTATTTTAAAAGGTTTATGTGATGCAAATTGGATAACTAACATTGATGAAGTTAGCTCTACCAGTGACTGTGTTTACTTTGGGTACATGTGCTATTTCATGAAAGTCTTTCAAACAGACTTGCATAGCACGTTCTATCATGAAATATGAGTTTATTGCTCTTGAGTTGGAAGGGCAAGAAGTTGAGTGGTTGAGAAACCTTTTGGAAGATGTGATGTTGTGGGGAAGACGAGCTTCACCAGTTTCTTTACATTGTGACTCACAAGCGGCAATTGAAATTACAAAGAACAATGTATACAATGAAAAAAGAAGACATATTCACATCAGCCATGTTGCAGTCAAACAATTACTGAAACATGGTGTTATATTCTTGGAACGAAAGAAATTTTGACGGATCCTTTAACCAAGGAGTTGGTAAGGAAAATGATCCTTAAAACGTTGAGGGGGATAGGGCTAAAGCATATGGATTGAGGTAATATGGTAGATACTCGTTTGTTGGTGAAATGAAGCCATATGATTCCACAATATACACTACATATCTTATCCCTATGGCGTGTGGTAGTGTTTTGTAAGGTTTAGTTTTACTCTTAATCCATAGTCGTTGTGGTGGTGCGTTTGAGAGCACTTGATGGATTTACTTGAGTTTTTCTCTTAATGTTTCCATAACCCGTTGTGGTGGTGCTATTGAGAAGCACTTAATGAATTCACCGCTTGATACGAGAGGTTAAGCTTATTCTGCTCTTAATGATTCCATAGCCTTAAGGTGGTCTATTTGAGATAGACTTGATGGAATCACCTACGTGAGTGTAACGATGTGGTCACCTTTTATGAAAGATTTAATGTGTGTGTATGACCATAAAAACACTTTGTTAGTATCATGGAGTTTGCATAAAATTATGAATATGATATGTATTGTGGGGGTTTCAACTTATGTCCATTCAGTTCAAGAGTACTTCACTTTTTGGATATTATATGTTGCCTCATTTCACTACGCGTTAATTCAAATCGAAAGATATTAACACTTAGATACATGTTCCTTCCCTTTGCTCAAAAATTATTCTTATTTATCTTTGCATTAGTGGGGGATTGTTGGAAATTGTAATGTAAAGAATTAAGAAAACTATTTTTATGTCCAAATACATCCCATAAGATAACTGACAACTAAGTACACCCTCTTGAAATTATGGTTATCCAAATACATCTTCTTGAAACAATGAACAATCAAGGTTCATTACTCAGATTCAATGGTCCAACACATTAAACGTATTCATCCAAGTACATCTTCTTGAAATAAATGAACATTCAAGGTTCATTATTCAGATTCAATGATCTGATACATCAAACGTATCTGGTCTTGACCTCTAGTTGTCATCTACCTATATAAAGAGGTTCAGGGATCTCTTGTCAACATACTGAAAAAGCATCTCTCTTTCTTCTTCTCTAGGAAATCTTCTTTGTGCAAACTCTAAATTTTAGCCATCAGTGCAAGTGTTTGGTGCTGTGGAACCTTGGGGATCGTCGGGGCTAAATAATTTGCACCACAATCAGTTCGAAATTGCTTTCAAGGTAGTGGCTTGCCACAACGCAATGTTGATTCGATAAGTTGTTTTCTTATTTTACTTGTTCTTGATCAATATTGTTCTAATTTTTCCTATAGGGTGGACGTTGAGTTCCCAAATCGATGGATTGATGGATTATTTGGTTCCCTTGTATGATTTTGGACAATTCTAACCTAATGAGCTAATATTTGAGGTTGAGTTTGCTTAATATTCATTTCTTTATTATGATATCAGAATCATACTCATTGCGATTCTTAAAATACTAAATGTTGGGACTCTCATGTTATATCATCAATGCTCAGAGATGTCTCCTAGACGTGCGTGGATATTAATGGCCCACATCACCGTGGGATGAACTAATTTGCTTCCTTATATGACTTTGACGAGTCTCGTTTCATAAGCTAACTTTTGAAGTTAGAACTAATCATAAGGTCTAATTTCTAATCACTTAAACTATTATTTACTGAATACTCGTTACTCACCACCAATTTTCCCTTAACAAAGCTTAAATAGAAGATGAAAAATCACTTAGTAATATCCTTTCTGCCTCATAGGAAAATTAAACCCTGACCACTTAACATTCAAATTAGTGACGAAGCTAAAAATTTAAATAAGGGATCTAAAATAAATATTTAATTTAAAGGGATTCAATAACTTTATATATATACATACATACATATATACATACATACATATATACATACATACATATATATGTATGTATGTATGTTATTTTTGTTCTATTTATAAAGTACTCACTTCGTTTCAAAATATTTTTCTTTTTTCTTTTTAATATGTTTAAAAAAGAACGACTCTTTCCTTTTTTGGAATTTTTTTCATTCTAACTTTCCACGTGACATGTTTAAGACTACTAGATTAAATGTCATTTTTATACATTCAACACATTTTTAATTTAAGACTACAAGATTCAGAAGTCTTCTTTAGTATAATTGTTCAATGAACCACTCTGTCTCCGCTACTATGGCTGATGTGGTTAAAAAAAGTTAAAGTTTGATTACAAATAATATTCTAAATTAAAAATATTATAAAAGACTAAGATTCAAAAGTCTTTTCTACTTTCTTAAACTTTGTGCCAAGTCAAAATTCGATAAATATTTTGAAACTGAGGTAGTATAATTGTTCAATGAACCACTCTGCCTCTGCTAATATAGCTGATGTGGTTAAAAAAAAGTTAAAGTTTGATTACAAATAACATTCTAAATTAAAAATATTATAAAAGATTACACGATTCAGAAGTCTTTTCTACTTTATTAAATTTTGCAAATTCCTCTGGTAAAATAAGAACAGCCCCCATGTTCAACCCCCCTTTTTTACCATTAGCAAGAACTTGTTTCAGTGTATCAAGTCAAAATCAAATAAATATTTTGAAACTGAGGTAGTATAATTGTTCAATGAACCACTCTGCCTCGGCTACTATAGCTGATGTGGTAAAGTTTGACTACAAATAACATTCTAAATTAAAAATATTATAAAAGACTATAAGATTCAAAAGTCTTTTTTACTTTCTTAAACTTTATGCCAAGTCAAAATTAGAAAATATTTTGAAACTGAGGTAGTATAATTGTTCAATGAACCACTCTGCCTCCGCTACTATAGTTGATGTGGTTAAAAAAGTTAAAAGTTTGATTACAAATAACATTCTAAATTAAAAATATTATAATATAAGAATTTTAAAATAATTGAATGAACCGAACGGTTAAGGCTCTTTAATTTACACCACATAGGCCTGGTTTTACTATTTGGTGTAGAACAATTGGTTGGGTTTGTTTTCTAAATTCCGATATATGCTCCTCCCACTTGACTTAGGCATTGGCGGGCACTTTCTCTTTTATTATCACTATATTAGTATATTCTACCCAATTTTGTCAAAACTGAAAGAATCTCACATATCCACTCAGGTGCTTACACGTGTACACTCAACCACTAAGAGTTCTTCTGTTTATTGATAACGTTATCTTTCTTTCTCCCGCTATTGATATTCAGTACTAGGGGTATCGATGAGTTACTTGAGTTGAATTTAGTTGGGTCAAAATAAGTTGAGTTAATAAATTAGTGTATAATTAATCTTGGGGTGTTACTGAATGGGTTGAGTTGAATTTGTACGAGTTAAAATGGAACTGAATTAATAAATGGACCGATGTGAAGGTTATTTGGGCTGAAATAAATTGTAGTTAGACAATGGATCGTAACCCTACCTATTCAATTCTTACGAAATTTTATTTTATTCGTATACTTTATTTAATTATCTAATAATTTTTTCTTTATCATTCATGGGTCTACTTTTTCATTTTAACTAATTTATACCACTAGACACAATGTTTACCAGTCTTTTATTAAAAATAAAATTCCTCAATAGGGATAAGTACAAACAAGGGGGAGGGGGGGATAGACCTTATCTTATAATTGTTGCAACTCTGGATATCACATTTGTTCTTGTACAAAGGGATCATAGTACTCAACCTCCATTTTTCGAGCATTCTCGACGTCTTAAAAATGACGTTAAACAACTCAGTCATTCACTCCAAACTTGCCCTGCATGTGCTCTTTCAAAATTCAACTGGATAACATCAGGCCCGATCGCTCGTCCCTTATGCATCCTGCGAATAACACCCTTAACCTCCTCAATATTAATGCTTCTACAATACCCAAAATCTCGGTACCTACCAGATTGCTCCAGATCTCCCAGCGCAATGTCTCTATCTCCTTTTTCGTTCAAGAGTTTATGAAAGTAAGACTACCATATCTGCCTAATATGTGTGTCCTCCACCAGTACTTTGTCGTCCTCATCCTTGATGCACCTCACGTGATCCAAGTCACGGGCCCTCCTCTCCCTCGCCTTGGCTAGTCTGTACAACTTCATATCTCTGCCTTTCTCCTCTAATTCCACATACATGCATTCAAAAGTGTAATTTTCGCCACTATAACCGCAAGATTTGCCTCCTTCCTCGCCATCTTATACAGTTCCCTATTCGTCCACTTCTCTACCTCATCATTGATTTCTACCAATTTCGCATACGCCGCTTTCTTCGCTTCCACCATCTCTTGAACTTTACCAATCCCCTCGATGCCTACCACGGCTACCCTTCGAGACCCCAAGAACTTCTCTAACTACCTCTCGAATGCAACTGATCTTTTTCTTCCACATACCGGTCTCATCCTCACTACTCACTCAATCCCTCTTGGATATCAACCTCTCACCCATCTCTTTTCACTAGCCATGGTCAAACTCCCACATTTGATTCTTAACCTGTCATCCACAATCCTCCTCTTCTTCTCCATATTGATCTCCAAATCCATCACTAAAAGCTTATGTCGGGTTGTAAGATACTCCCTCGGAATAACCTTGCAGTCTTCACAAAGACCGTTGTCAACCTTCCTAAGGAGCAAAAAGGAAGGTTGACAACGGTCTTTGTAAAAAATTAACTAATTGTTAGGATAATTAGGGACACAATCCCTAATTATCTCATCACATCAATTATGTTGTAATTAGATCATAGAATTAGGATGACTATATCAATTATATTAATTAGTGTATCATTAGAGATAGCCAAGATTGATTGTATAGAGTTGTATATATTGTATACTTTCGAAGGAAATAAAGGCAATGAATTGATTTCCTACATGGTATCAAGAGCCAAAAATACTTTTCCCTAAACCTCTCTAACCTCCATTGGCTTTCTTCAATAGCCGAAAATTTTCTTTCCCCTCTCCTCTAATTTTTTGTTCTCTCTCGGCCTCCAACTAAACAAGAAATAGGGTTTTTCTAAAAACCCTAATCCTAAAACCACTCCCCTACCCCTAAACCACTACCCCCCCCCCCCAGTCGGCTACCACTTTTTTCCCTTCTTCGTTACCTAAAACCCTAGCCAACACTTAGGGTTATCTCCTACAATTCCACCAATCCCAAAACAAATTTCTCTCCATTTTGTTTTGATTTTTAGTGGAAACTATGGCCGAAAAACAAAAGTTCCATCCAGATCGTGTTGTCAACAACGTCAAGAACTTTATCTCAATAACACTTGAGATGGAAAAGGGACAATAAACCTCTTGGGAGGAATTGTTCAAAATCTATTGTCGTGCATATGAGGTAATAAACCATGTCATCCCTTCCATGGATTTATGGCACTATTTCAAACGATCTTCTGCATAACATATTGGAGCCGAACTCTACGGCTCAACATGCGTGAGAACGTTTACAAAATATTTTTCAAGATAACCAACTTTGTAGGGCTGTATATCTTGAACACCAATTTACAAATGTTAAATTAGATGACTTCTTAAACGTGTTCGCCTATTGTCAAGAGTTGAAGGTGCATGCAGACCAACTATCCAATGTTGGTTCCCCGGTGACAAATCAAAGGTTGGTTCTTCAATTAATTACAGGGTTGAATGAACAGTTTGATGGAGTTGCTACATTCATTCAGCAGAGTAATCCATTGCCTCCATTTTACGAGACTCATTCGAGGTTGATTCTCGAAGATACCCGCAAGGCGAAGCAAACAGCCTCCGAGGCATCCACCGCGGGAACTGGTCTCGTCTACACTAATTCATTTTTCATAGATATTCAGTCACAAAATTCTGGTTCGGATGGAACTAGAAATCGCAATAATAATGGTAAAAACGGGGGTCAAACCATAATAATAACAAAGGAAAAAATAATGGTGGAAAGGGACGGGGTAGGGGCTGTGGCCAACCAGCCATCGGCAGCAACAACCGCCACCAGCAGGGGCAGTGGCGGCCCAACCAATGGCAGCTAGCTGCCCAGTCCGGCGGGAACCATTGGGGGCAGTACCTACCGTGGGCTTGGGCCTCATAATGGGCTGCCCCTCCGTGCCCATACCCCACCTCATCGTGGGCCAGACCATCATCTTTGACCTATCAACGTAGACTTCTAGGTTCTCATCCGCAACAAGCGTTTGCAACCCATGCACCATCTTCTACAGGTTATGCTCTAACTGATATTGAACAGGCCATGAACAACATGAATCTGAATGTTCCGGATGATTCGTGGTACATGGACACAGGGCTACGTCACCCATGACGGCATCTCAAGGTAATCTCTCGTCTTATTTTAATTTATTGTTGGTAGTGGGCAGAAAATTCTAATTTGTGGTATTGGTCAGGTAAACCTACCCCCACCCCCACCCACCGTTATATTTAAAAAATGTCTTACATGCACCAAAACTGATTAAAAACTTGGTATATGTGCGACGTTTTACAACTGACAACAATGTTTCTGTGAATTTTGATCCGTTTGGGCTTTTTGTGAAGGATTTTCAGACGGGGATGCCACTTATGAGATGTAATAGCATGGGGGACTTGTATCCCATCACTACTATTTCCAACAATAACGTGACCAAACCATCAACTTTTGCAGCTATTTTCCCTATTGTGTGGCACAATCGGTTGGAACACCCGGGAGCATTGGTGTTCAATAATCTTAGGAAGAATAATTTTGTTGCTTGTAATAAACTTTTGGACTCTTCTATTTCCCAAATTTGTGTGTTTGGGAAGCATGTTAAACTTCCTTTTTCTTCATCTACTTCACATACACTTATGCCATTTGATATTATGCATTATGATTTGTGGACATCACCAGTTTTGAGTTCTGCATGTCATAAATATTATAGGCTTATTTTGGATGATTATTCGAATTTTCTGTGGACATTTCCCTTAGGGCAGAAATCACAAGCCTTCACCATTTTTAAATAATTTATTGTTTTTATCAAAACTCAATTTGATAAATCCATTAAATGTTTTCAATGTGACAATGGGAGAGAATTTATAAATGCTCAATTTAATAATTTTTGTCACCAAAATGGGATGTCTTTGCATCTCTCATGTCCACATACATCACCTCAAAATGAAAAAGCCGAAAGAAAAATTCGAATGATTAACAATATGATTCGCACACTTCTTGTGCATTCATCCATACCACCAAAGTTTTGGCATCATGCACTTCAAATGGCCACATATCTTTTAAATATTCTTCCTAGCAAACTCCTTTCCAAAGTGTCGCCTACACAAATATTGTACCATCGTCTCCTATCTTTTACACATTTGAGGGTTTTTGAGTGTTTGTGTTATCCCCTGTTTCCGTCCACAACCATTAACAAACTTCAGGTTCGTTCCACTCCTTGGGTATTTTTGAGATACCCACAAAATCATAGGGGATATAAATGCTATGATATGACGAATGGGAAAATCATAATTTCTCGTCACGTAGTTTTTTATGAATCTACATTCCCGTTTGCTAAATCTCACGTAGCATCCCCACCTTCATATGATTTTTTGGATGACTGAATACATCTAATTTTACAACACCACCTACATACCTAAAATCAGATGGGACATGTCCAAATTACCCCCCCCCCCCTCCACTCACTGTGCCGGCCCCACCACAAAATGGGACTGGCTCAGTTCGATGTGAGGAGACCACTACCTCATTACCATCAGCCTCAGCCCAATCCATATTTGTGGCTGGCAGGCCCAAATGGGGAAGCCCACTGCTCCCTCACTTATTCGACAGTCATGCCCGTCATCTTCAGCCTACCAAATTGACCCGAGTGGGGCCCGTCATCAAGAAGAAAGGGACCATTCAATTTTTGCCAAAGTTTGACTGCCCTTCGGCCCAATATCCAACCAAACATCCCACAAACTCGGACCATTGAAACCGGTGCCATGCACGAGATTTTTCGACCAAGCGTCATTTTAACCTCACTTCTTCAGTCCAACCATCACCACTTCCAAAAATTCTCAAAGCAACATTATCAGACCCGAATTGGAAAGCTTCCATGTTATACGAAATCGATGCTCTTATTAAAAATAAGACGTGGGAGTTAGTGTCCGGTCCATCTAATGTGAACATCATCAGGTCTATATAGGTTTTTTGTCATAAAAAGAATTCTGATGGCTTTTTTGCGAGATACAAAGCTCATTTTATTAGTGATGGCATGTCTCAACAGGTTGGCGTGGATTGTGGTGAAACATTCAGTCTTGTAGTTAAGCTAGCAACCATCAGGACTGTTCTGAGTCTGGCACTGTCAAAATCATGGTCCATTCATCAGTTGGATGTCAAAAATGCATTCTTACATGGCCATCTACATGAGACAGTCTACATGCACCAGACTTTGGGTTTCCGAGATTCTACACATCCGAATTATGTTCGCCTGTTGAAGAAATCTTTGTATGATTTGAAACATGCTCCCCGGGCATGGTATAACAGGTTTGCAGGGTATGTATCCAAAATGGGTTACTCACACAGCAAGTCTGATCAGTCCTTATTCATTTATAAAAAGGGCAATGACATGACATATATCCTTCTTTATGTAGATGACATCATTCTCATAGCATCATCTACATCTCTTCGTCAGTCCATTATGTCCCTTATTGCAGCAGAATTTGCAATTAAGGATTTGGATCCTTTAAATTATTTTTTAGGAATTGTTGTAACTCAATATGCAGGTGGTTTGTTTCTCAGTCAAAAAAATATGTCGAGAAAATCATTGACAAAGCTGGCATGACATCATGCAAACCGTCACACACGCCGGTTGATACAAAATCAAAATTAACTCTACTGGTACTCATTACAATGATCCTACGCATACCGCAGCTTAGTAGGGGCATTGCATTATCTTACTTTCACGAGACCTGATATTTCCTATGCGGTTCACCAAGTATGTTTACATATGCATGATCCTAAAAAGGAATATATGGGGGCTCTTAAGCGAATTCTGTGGTATGTTAAGGGTACTCTTCATTTTGGATTGCATCTGTATAAGTCCTCCATTTCGAGCCTCTCATCATATACAGATGCTGATTGGGGTGGCTGTCCGGACACCCGATGTTCCACCTCTGATTATTGTGTATTTTTTGGAGACAACCTCATTTTGTGGTTGTCAAAATGACATCCGACGATGTCTCGGTCCAGCGCTGAAGCAGAATACCGAGGGTTTGTAATGTGGTTGTTGAATCAGGTTGGCTCCGTAATCTACTATTAGAGCTCCAGTGTCCGATTGAAAAAGTAAATGTGGTCTATTGTGATAATGTGAGTGGGATATACTTATCAGGTAATCTAGTCCAGCATCAACGCACAAAACAAATAGAAATTGACATATTATTTGTCAGAGAAAAGGTTGTGCGTGGACAAGTCCATGTTCTCCATGTACCGTTCCGGTATCAAATTGCTGACATCTTTACTAAAGGTTTTCCGCACGTACTATTTGATGATTTCAGGGACAGTCTAAGCATACGAGAACCTCCCGCTAAGACTGCGGGGTACTGTTAGGATAATTAGGGACACAATCCCTAATTCTCCATCATTATTCCATCATATCTCATCACATCAATTATGTTGTAATTAGATCGTAAAATTAGGATGACTATATCAATTATATTAATTAGCATATCATTAGAGATAGCCAAGATTGATTGTATAGAGTTGTATATATTGTATACTTTGTAAGAAGATAAAGGCAAGGAATTGATTTCCTACACTAATGAGGCGAGAATTGTAACTATATAAAAAAACCAATTAGTCCGTCTCACATTAATACAAAATACTAACGTAAAGGCATAAGATAATTCGAAGACCATTATTGTCGAATGAAAAATGAAGTGTCCATTCCACAGTCAAGTTGGGGAGCAGAACTAGACAAAAAAAAAACCAGACGAACTGTGCAAGAACAATACTAAAATTGGAAATGAGGCCTAAAGCCTTTAGCATGGGTACACATGTTGAGAACATGATACTAGGGCTACAATTTAGACACGTAGCACTTTGCACTTTTGTGCACTTTTCTTTTGGTAGTGGGGTTATCTGAATGGTCCAAAAACAATGAATTCCAAATTTATATAATTATATATCGTTAAACTCTTTATATATATATATTTGTTTTCTGTTTGTTTTGGCAAAGACCATATATATGGGATAGATGTAAATTTTTGCCTTTGGTTGGCAGACACGGATGATAATTGTAGTTAAGACCATTCATTATTCAGTGGTGGAAAATAGCAATATCAGGTTGGTTGTCCAACATTAATGTAGTACTTATTTTACATCTAATCAATCATTTAACCTTAGTTAATTACCTAAAAAATAAGATAAAAATGTATACTATCATTTAAGAGTAAGTAATAAATTTATGTATAAAAAACACATATAATATATTTATTGATTGGATATAAATACTAATACGGATAAAGGAGATGAACCTAATAATTCCCTAAGCCAAAATAGAGAAAGGAGAAGGATATAACTAGTGTAACTCTCCGTAAATACAGGTTAAGTGTGAATGTATATAATGAGTGTTGATGTGTTGTTTTAACTATATGAATCCTTTCTAGATGAATTCGGGTGAAAGATAGTCGTTTTAAAGTCAAACCAAATAGTGACATTTGTAAGAGTTCTTAAATTCATCCAAGTCTGTTGTAGTTATGACTTATTACCCATTTTCGAGTAGTTACACTAGGAATCTGAGAAAACTCCAAACATCAAAGTTGTAGATCTTTGAAATAACTTTCCAGTAATATATGACCGAGCCAAATCAGAGCTCCGTGCTAGGATTTATGCTCATTTTACTGAACGTTAGGACACCAGTGCATCACGCAAAAAAAACTATCTCTGAATCTCAATCTTAGAGACATGTGTGATGGGTGTGCTACGGGTGTCCATCGCACAACCCCATTTTGTGTGATGGGAGTGCGACGCATAGCAATCGCGCGACCCATTTTTATGGTTTCGAACCCTATAAATTTAAAACTCTGTTATAACATTTTCCCACTTCATTTTGGGCGACTTTTGAGAGAAAACAACCCTAAGACTTCCATATAACATTTAAGGTAAGTTCTTAATCAATTCTTATCATTACCGCATCAATCTAACATTAAATTAACACTAGTTCATATGATTCATACGAGGTTCGAGAACAAGTTTTAAGGCTTGGAAAAAGCCCTTGCTTCCGAATTAGTGAGAAAACTCATAGAAGTGAATAAAGTTTTAATTTTTCTCATCTAAATCCATGTAGAGTGATTGTTGGACCTTGAATGTTCTGTTTCGTATCATTTTAGCGGGATTAGTGGTATTTCTCATTTTCAAACATATTTTTCAACCTTTGAAAAATAGTTTCTTTGGCATGATTTCATGTGCGTGAGAGACAAGCCCTCATAGAACCTTAGTTGTATCATACTATATATATATATATATATATATATATATATATATACACACACACACATGATCTCTTCTTTCAAAGGATTGTTGAAACTGATTTATGAAGCTTTATGCTTTGAACATGATTTACCCCTATAAGGGACGTTTTAAAACTTGATTTTTGAAAATTTGGATATTTCATGTGTTTTGCCTATGAGCGGGTTTGTTGAAGTTGAAACTTATTTAATGACTTGAATATGGTTTCTAAACCTATTAATGACTCGATGTACCCCAATTAACGGGATGATGAACATAATCCATACTGAGTGATTCGGCTTCTATGTTATGATTCGGCTAACTTGTCATGATTTCTATTGTTTGTGTTTGGCCTAGTTACTCGGAAGGAAGGATAGTCACTATGGATCTTGTATATTGCCTTACTTAACAAAGACAATGGCTTGGGTGGGTTAAAAAGGAAAAACTTAACGTGTAGAACACCTCTCACCATAAGTGTGTAAACACAAGAATTTTACGTTGAATCCACCAATATATGCTCAAACCATCAAGTTATAGGTTGAGGGTAAAAGTCTCGTTTTCACGGGGATCTCTAATTTGAGAAGCTGAACTCAATAACTTTGATTAAGAGAGAAGTAAAATCATGTTTACTAATACGACATGGTACATGTGGTAATGTCACAACATGATGTGTACATGTGATCGTATCACCATCGTTAATGTTTGAGAGGACTATGGACATCTTAGTACGCCAATGTAGACAATAGACAGATTTTAAAAAAAGGCAACTTAGCTCCTTCTAGTGTTCATGATAACCACCATTTCTTGTAAGTCTTGTGTTGGTTCATTTGCTTTCGCACAATTCAAATGTTTTTATTGTACACCAAGGAAATTAGAAAGCTTCGGAAAAATAGTTAACCTATGAAGATGGGAATATGTTTTCTAATTTGGTTCATTGAAACAACATAGTGAAAAAGGAAAATTTTGACGCCTAACAACTAAAATGTATAGCAAATATACCATGCATGAAATACCCTTAAAATTTTATGATCTTAATTAATCATCCATGTCATAGATTTATAATTTCATATAAAAGATTGTCACTAAGAATAAAATAAGAATAATGGAATAAACATTTAACTTTCTAATTTTTAAATACAAAAATGTTATTGTAATCAAATTTTTTTAAAAGGAAATAAAGGGATGTTGATGGCGAAAGTACTAATTTTTGTTACGTGAAGGAAAGAAAGGAGTGGACTTTAGAGAGGAATTATAAATGCGAATATACCAAACTGAAAGTTGACAAATAACTTTAAAAGATTTGAAAATAACTTCTCTTTTTTCTTTTCCTTTTTTTACTTTTGTATGAAAATAATGACAAAAAAATGTGTTGCACTTCACCAAGTCCTACTCTATAGGCCATTCGGCCGTAGATTCATCCGGATTCATAATATAAATAATTCCTCATTATTAATCTCAAAATTATAACCTCATTATTATTTATTTCGGGACAACTTGTACATTGATTAATTTGAATTTTTACTAAATAAGCTTATTAAGGAGGGTAAACCATTTTTTGTTAAAATGTTATTCATATGAGAACTCGAACTTGAAATTTTAATGAAGAGTGAAGAAGTCTCAATCATCCTCACACGTCTCTGGTGTGAATACCTAGTACGACATGATACAAAACAATGATAATGAAAAAGAAGAACACACAGTTTTAACGTGAAAACTTTCAAGGGAAATAAAACCACGACCGTCACCAACTACTATTAATCTCAATGAAAGATATTTTCAGGATACATAATTATGCAGAAAAACCATGGATGCGAAAAGACCCTAAACTCGAATAACTTAGGTTGCCTCCCTATGCAACAGCCACAATCGATTAGACTCACAAACTTAACAACCTATGGACATCTTCGTACACAAATAAAGACAATAAAAAGAAATCTCTTTTGGACACAACTTAGCTCCTTGCTAGTGTTGATAGCCACCATTTCTGTCTTGTTCTTGTTGGTTCATTTGTTTTCACAAATATTCAAATGTTTATGGATACCAAAGAACTTAGAAAGCTCCGGAAAAAGAGTTAACCTATGAAGATGGAACATGTCCTTCAATTTGTTTTGTTGAAACGTCATTTGCAGTATTTGGTGCAAATTGAACCATGCTTTTTCATTTTTATTTATAGGACGATATTTTAAAAAGAAAAAAGAACTTTTGACACACAATTAAATTAACTAAATATGTATGTATAACATATATACCATGCATGAAATACCCTTAAAAAAAATTTATCTTAATTAAACATCCATGCAATGTTATTCTTATAAGAGTGTCACTAAGAATAAAAAGAGAATATTATGATAAATAATACTTTCTAATTTCTAATATAAAAATGTGACTGTAATCAACTTTTGAAAAGGAAATAAAGGGCTGGGATGTTGATGGCAAAAGGGACCAGCAAAACAGTACAAAACCTCGATCCCCTGTGGTGTGCTAGTAATTTTTGTTATGTGAAGGAAAGAAAGGAGTGGACCAGAGAGAGATGAGTTCTTTTTATTTTTTATTTTTTACTGGCGTTTGGTATTTATATTGGAACCCAATTAAATTCAAATTTGAATCGGAAAATCCCATGCACATTGGAAGAATAGCGCTTTCTAACAAAAATGAATTCATAATCCACCATAATTCTTGTGGGTGAGATGAGTTGTTAAATGCGAGGGTCAAGAATCGTCAAATTTCATTGAGAAATAAAAGAGATATCGGTCCACGAAGTAAGGTGTTTGAGGCATTAAAATATGGTGTGGACAAATCTACCACATCGATGGAAAAGGAAGAATTGTTCTCTTTATAAATCTCAAAATTGGCTAAGGGTTTGGGACCCCAAGGGGTAACCCATGTATTGCACATTAACCAGCCATTACTTGGCTGATTAACTCCCTCCATAAACAGATATTACTTGGCTGATTAACTCCCTCCATAAACAGTCATTACTTGGTTGATTAACTCCCTCTTTCAATGGCCATAAACAGTCATTACTTGACTGATTAACTCTATCCCTCAACGGTCATAAACAGCCATGAGAAGTCTCCCCTTATGCTATATATTGATGTCTTTTGGCTCAATTGTGTGTGACAGAGATACGAGACAACAACATATAAACACAGAGACAAATAGAAGAGAGAAACAACACACATTCTGTCCAAAAACGTGAGTAGAAACAATATCAAAAACAGAAATTTTTCCTTCCTTTTCCATTCTTCAGCAAGTCGTTTTGTATTTGTTTACTTCGTCAGATTCTTATTATTTGCTTTGTAGTGTTGATTAGTTGTTTTATCTTGGGGGAATATTGTTTATTAACGTAAAAGTATATATACTGGACAATCTTATCTTAAAGATAGAGATCCATCTCTCGACTCAGCCACAATTATAACAATCCAAATTTAGTATTTCTTAATTTCATGTTATCAAGATTCAAGACTCAACAACCTAGCGACAATTTTAATTATTAATTTATTTGTTTATCCTTTCGAACACTTGATTATTGATTTATTTGTTTATCCTTTCGAACACTTACTTCACGTACTATTTTACAATATCCAACATGATTCACTCAAGTTGAGCACATTACAAGTCTAAGACACCATAACATGATGCAATATAAAAGGTCCAAAGAAACATACAACTTTATGAAATATGGTAGGTTTTGAACCATAAAGGGATCATCCTTGTTGATATTTGTTTTAGGCCAAATACATGGATGGACACTCAAAGTCGATTTCAATTTTTATTTTGATATTTCAACTAAAATTGGTACATATTAAACACTATAACCTCAATAAAAGTATATATGCATATTGATCACCTTGTGCACACATGGCACAAGGAGTGATATTCACATAAGTTGAGCACGTTACAATGAGTGATCATATTCACACAAGTTGAGTGTATTACAAGTCCAAGTCCGCATGTGGATCACAAACTTGCTCCTTAATGTTATCTAACACACCATCAAAAACAACAATGGTGTCTCTGGGACAATAGTTAATATAAGAAAATAATACAATGAGAAGCAGTAAGAAAATAATACAATAGAAATTAAGGAGCACATAGAGTCATTAATAGGTTTAGAAACCATATTCAAGTCATTAAATAAGTTTCAACTTCAACAAACCCGCTCATAAGCAAAACACATGAAATATTCAAATTTTCAAAAATCAAGTTTTAAAACGTCTCTTATAGGGGTAAATAATGTTCAAAGTATAAATCTTTATAAAGCAGTTTCAACAATCCTTTGAAAGAAGAGATCATGTACATGTATACATACATACATATATATATATACAATATTTTTCAAATGATACAAAAAAACATTCAAGATCCAACAATCACTCTACAAAGAATTTAGATGGGAAAGGGTGGTAAGAGAAGGGAAAAAAAGATGTGATCAATTTTGTCACTTCTACGTTTCGCGCCGACTTTGGATGATTGGAATCAAAATCCTTGTCATATCATCTTTAAAACATAATAAAATCACTTAAAATTAATTAAGAAATATTTAAATGTCTGTCAAGTTATAATGCTAAAGTGAATTTAGTGGACAAACATTCTTTGTTGAAAAATATTTTCTGAGAAAAACATTTTCAAAACTTCTCCTTGAAAAACATATTCTCTTTGATTCATTTTCAAAATTCTTTTTTTGAAAAACATTTTCCTTCATACCAAACACCTTAAAAGTAAAAAAATTATACATATCCCACCACAATCTTTTGGTGATCGTTTGAAGAAGATGATTGGAAAATTTAGCGATATGTTCGAGGCCGCAATCAAAACGAAAACTATTTGAAAGGCACGGAGAATCGCTTATTGATATGGCCAATCTTCAATGCAAGTGTTCGTCATCATTTACGGACGCACTTGCTCTGCTAATTGGCTATTTTGTTTACTCTATCAAATCAGAATTAACTACAAGAAAATAAAAATAAAATGATATGAATCAGACTATCTGGCTTGGATTTTCTACTCTGAGGAAGAAAATACAGAAAAAGCGCTCAGTGATTTCAGCTTCGATCATCTGGGGAAATAGTCATCACATCCACACACATTTTAAATCAAAATATTTCAGTATAGTTATGATAAAATCTAACTAACAAAATAAAGTGCTACTAAAAAATTTCAAAATCAATTGCAACAAAATAACAAAACTTTAGAAAAGAAATTTAAGTTTATGGATCAGAATATCTGGCTTGGATTTTCCCCGTAAAGGAGAAAATACAGTAAAAGCGCTCAGTGATTTCAGCTTCGATCATCTGGGGAAATAGTCATCACATCCACACACATTTTAAATCAAAATATTTCAGTATAGTTATGATAAAATCTAACTAACAAAATAAAGTGCTACTAAAAAATTTCAAAATCAATTGCAACAAAATAACAAAACTTTAGAAAAGAAATTTAAGTTTATGGATCAGAATATCTGGCTTGGATTTTCCCCGTAAAGGAGAAAATACAGTAAAAGCGCTCAGTGATTTCAGCTTCGATCATCTGGGGAAATAGTCATCACATCCACACACATTTTAAATCAAAATATTTCAGTATAGTTATGATAAAATCTAACTAACAAAATAAAGTGCTACTAAAAAATTTCAAAATCAATTGCAACAAAATAACAAAACTTTAGAAAAGAAATTTAAGTTTATGGATCAGAATATCTGGCTTGGATTTTCCCCGTAAAGGAGAAAATACAGTAAAAGCGCTCAGTAATTTCAGCGACGATCATCTGGGGAAATAATCATCACATCCATACACAAATTCAATAACAAACACAATCAATATTTTTATGTTATGAATCTAATTCACAGTTCACGCTCAATTAACAATCTAATAAAAAGAAAATATAGACCTCTTACTAAAAACTGGTTTTAAGCCAATAAACATATAATTATTGAATCAATAGTAGCATTAAAAATATAAGAAAAATCAATAAAATTATATGGATCAGAATATCTGGCTTGAATTTTCCCAAAATAGAGAAAATACATAAAAAGCTCAGTTATTTCAGCTTCGATCATCTGGGGAAATATTCATCACATCCATACACAAAAACAATAAAAACAATCAATATTTTTATTTTTATTATGGACACTATACATCATGTTAACACTTGACAAAGTCTGTTTTTAATAAGAATATTGACCTCTTAATAAAAAGAGGTTTTATGCCAATAAAGATTAATTTTTTAATCAATAGTAGTATAATTAGTAAATATAATGAAAGTCAAGTACAAAAAATTATTAATATAAACCTCTTATTAAAAAGTAGTTCTAGGCTAATAAAGATAATGCTTTGAATCAATAGTAGCATTAAAAATATATAAGAAAAAAAGCAATTAGATTATATGGATCAGAATATCTGGCTTGAACTTTCTCCTAAAAGGAGAAAAAACATTAAAAAGCGCTCAGTAATTTCAGCTTCGATCATCTGGGGAAAAAGTCATCACTTCCATCTCCTTCAATTAAATTAAAATTAAAACAATAATGCTACAAAAATATCTCCAGATCTGATTCAAACAACTCTTTAAAGAGCCAAATGAAAATTTTTCGAAGCAGAAAGGGAAGAATTCCTATAGCGTCGGCTCATACACAGCGGCTATTGTAAATAAACACCGATGGTAATCAGTTATATCGACGCATTTTCACAAACATATAATATGCATTCAACACACCCAGTATAATACTACAAATGCAGTCCAGGGAGGGTTAGCTGTACACAGACCTTGCTCTTACATTGAGAGGTAGTAAGGTTGTTTCCGATATACAAAAATAAAATTAACATAATAATAAACTAATTGAGATTTTTGGTGAATATGTAGATGAGAGATATGAGAGAAGAGATGGGGCAATGATGAAGAGAAGATTAGTGTGTTGTTTATATAGGGATGGACAAAGGAAGCAGCGGCTTATAGGGTTTTATAAAACCCTAGATTGAGATTGGGCCGGATCCTGGTGAGTGATTTTAACTTAGATCCCTGAGGTTTATTTAAGTTGCATTTAACCACCTTAGGTTTTGTGAATTGGTTATCGTAGTCCTCTGTAAAAAATTAAGATGCATTATTAACACCTCGTTTTCAAAATTGGTAGAAGAAAAGTTAACTTAGGCCTCATTTGTTTCTATTAAGATTAAGATGTCTGAATTTGAATACATATTTAAATATTAAAATGTGTCTTAAAATCTAAATGTCTCAATCTGAATACACATTTGAATATTAAGATGTTGTCTCTAGATCTAAATATTGAATGATTAAGGTTGTTTGTTTTAAATATCTGAATGTGTATGTGGAATTAATCACAGTATCTATAAAATATTAGAAAAAACTAATTTTAGTAAAATAAATTTAATTTTTTATAGAAAATACAACAACAACAACAACATACCCAGTGAAATCCCACAACGTGGGGTCTGGGACGATAGAGTGTACGCAGACCTTACCTCTACCTTGGTAGGTAGAGCGGCTGTTTCCGGGATACCCTCGGCTCAAGACAACTTTTTTGTAGAAAATAACATTTTGAATATTTATATTTGATTAAAAATTTGAACTCTCTCTTTTTTTATTTTCTATAAATATAATACTTGAACTATCTTAAATGCAAATAAAATTTATGCATCAATATAAAAAATTATTGTAACAAGGTAACATGCAATTCTTAAGAATTTGTGCTTATTATTAAAATGGTAATTCTTTCTCTATCAACTACAAGTGATTCATAGAGAGTTGTTATGGTTAAATCTTATAAGGTGTTTTCTAATAAGAAATTTTGTTGAAATAAGATAAAAAGGAGAAAACTTTTCAATGCTTGACACAATTTTTTAGCGTAATTTAATTAGCGGATTATGTAGTATTCATTTTTTTCAATTCATTGTTATTGTCTCGAGAAACATTTAATTATAGAGTCATTGCGATCTTTCAACGATTGAGAAATGACGGTAGAGATTTTATTAAAAAGATGAATTTACCCATGTTTAATTTTTCTGGTGCAAAATAAATCATAAACTCGGTAAAGATACATAATATTTTAAATAATTTTTTTGACAGATTAAAAAAAACTTCAAGAATCTTTTTTGGTACAGTTAATCAATTAATATTTGCGGCAACAAGAGTTCTTGATAATATTTGGTTGAGAAGGGATAGCTAGAGACGTGAAAATTTTGTTGAGAAGAGAAGTTGTTATCTTAAATGAGTCTGAATGGTGTTAAGATTTTGTTACAAATCTGATTCATTCAGACACATTAAGAGACTTCATAAAAAAAATGAACTTAATAGGCTGAATTTGAATGATTATGATTCATACCTTCAAAATAAATGTACTTAATGAAATGAATCTGAATAATTAATATTTAGACCTCCACTACAGCGTAAATAAATGAGGCCTTATTATAATCTTTACTAGCAAGGATAGCCCGGGCCCAACATTTATACAGTGTAATATATTTGTGAAAGAGAAACTATGAATATTGTACCGTTTTAGCGTAATTCAACTTAGTCGAATATTGTAGCATCCAGCATAATTCAATTAAGTAATAGCCAATTATTATGAATGTAATATTTGAACGATAGGAAACATATGCATCTTCAAGTGTATTTACAAAGTAATTCAATCATGTGTATAGGTCTCATTTACTTGGTTACAAGAGAAGAATTAGCGGAAAGTCCTCCTCTAGCTTAGTTTATTTTTAACTCAATGAATGTTTAACGGTGTATTAAATGCACATTCGTATTCTTATTATTATTCTTATTCTCTACTTTACTTTCACTCGTAATCTACTATTATGTTTAACATGTTTCAGATGATCCAAATTTTCCAACGATGGTAAGTAAAAAAAGAAAATCATAGCCAAAAGTTCTGCACAAAAACACAGCAAGGAAATAGTCTTCAAATTAGAAGATTGGCTTAAAACGGGAGCCACAAAACTCACCTAACAGTGGAGCAGGTTGTTAAGGGTCCCACATCGGAAATAGAATGGAAACATTGAATCCTTCCGGATATTGTTTAGTGTTGAATGATTGTTTTTATGTTCCCTCATTAACGAGGAACATTATTTCTATCCCAGTGTTGGACATGAAGGGTTTTTCCTCGTATATTTATAATAGCAGTCATGTACTGTCTTTTAATAATGTTATATATGGAACTGCTCCTCTTGTGGATGGATTGTATACACTGAACTGTAGTCGAGAGATATTCAATATACAAAATAAACGAGCCAAGACAAGTAATAGAAACTCTACCTACCTATGGCACTGCAGACATGGTCATATCAACGAATCAAGGATAGCAAGATTGAGGAAGTTAGACTACCTCGAACCATTTGACTTGGAGTCTTATGGTAACTGTGAATCTTGCTTGAGAGGAAATATGACCAATAAACCACTTTCTGGGAAAGGTGTGCGTGCAAAGGAGGTGCTTGAGTTGGTCCATACTGATATATGTGGGTCATTTTCAACTCAAGCTAAAGGAGGCTTCCCATACTTCATCACTTTTACTGACGACTTCACAAGGTATAGATATGTGTATCTTATGAGACATAAATTCGAGGCCTTTGAGAAGTTCAAAGAGTACAAGTCGGAAGTAGAGAAACAACTTGCAACAAGTATCAAGACCCTTCGATCGGATCGAGGAGGTGAATACTTGAGCAAGGATTTTCTAGATTACTTAAAGCTACATGGAGTCCAATCAGAATGGACACTTCCAGGAACGGAACAGATGAATGGTGTTGCCGAGAGGAGAAATCGAACTTTATTGGATATGGTTCGATCCATGATGAGCTCCGCATCTCTACCAACATACCTTTGGGGACACGCTATACAAACCTCTATATATGTTCTGAACATGGTTCCTTCTAAGTTAGTAGAAAAGACACCCTATGAGATATGGTGTGGTAAGAAGCTAGATCTTAAACATATGAGACCCTGGGGGTGCCCTGCATATGTTAAGAAGATGCTCACTGACAAGTTGGAATCCAAGAGTGAGAAATGTTACTTCGTGGGGTATCCAAAGCAAACTAAGGGATACTACTTCTATCTTCCTGGAGAACATAAGGTCATTGTTTCCAGGAACACAACTTTCCTTGAAGAAGAATATGTCTACAAGGAACATAGCTGCACAGAGATAGAACTTGAAGAAATTCAAGAACCACAAGATAACACAGAAGTTGAACCCTTGTCGAATGACCTAAACAAGGATTCAGTTGGAGTATCTGGTAAAGATTTGGTACTTAAAGTACGCCCTTCAGCCAGTGGGAGTGCTGTGAGAGACAGTGCAGAAATGCAAGACTCTCATACACAACCAATGGAAGATAATACAATGGTTGTACATCATTCCATTCAGGAAATACATGAAAATGACATTCCTGAAAGCTCTCGAGGTGATGGATTGTCCAACACACAAAGACCTTCTCACAATAAGAATATAATAAACACTGAAACGCAGAATACTCAACTCCGTAGGACCATTAGGACTCATCGTCCGCCTGAAAGACTTAATCTCCTTGTTGAAACACACAATGAGATAGATATTCCTGATGACGATGAACCTACAACCTATAACGAAGCTATGTTAGACATTGATTCGCAGAGATGGCAAAAAGCCATGAAATCTGAGATGGACTCGATGTACATAAATCAAGTTTGGAACTTGGTTGATTTGCCAACAGGGGTTAGACCCATTGGATGCAAATGGGTCTTCAAGAAGAAAATTGATGCATATGGCAAGGTACAGACTTATAAAACAAGATTGGTGGCTAAAGGTTATAATCAACGGCCTGGGGTCGATTATGATGAAACCTTTTTACTTGTTGCTCAGATTAAGTCCATTCAGATTTTGCTTGCAATAGCTGCATATTATTACTATGACATTTGACAAATGGACGTCAAAACTGCATTCCTCAATGGTAATCTAGTTGAGGAAGTGTATATGAAACAACCTGAGGGTTTTTCACTTGAGTCCAAACCAAATGACGTATGCAAGCTACAAAAGTCCATTTATGGGCTTAAGCAAGCCTCGAGGAGTTGGAACATTTGCTTTGACAAGGCTATCAAGTCATTTGATTTCATCAGAAGCAAAGATGATCCATGTGTTTATAGTAAACGCAAGGATGAGAGTATTCCATTCATTATCATATATGTAGATGACATATTAATAATGGGAGACAATAAGACTCTCCTGCAGTCAGTCAAAGAGTGGTTGTCCAGTACCTTCATGATGAAGGATTTAGGTGAAGCCTGCTACATTCTAGGGATTAGGATCTATAGAGATAGACCTAACAGATTATTGGGGCTGTCACAGTTAGTCTACATAGACAAAATGCTTAGATGTTTCTCTATGGAAAATTCCAAGAAAGGCGGTCTACCTATGGGACAAGGCATCAAGTTATCTAAGAAGGATAGTCCTTCTAATACTATAGAACTTGAACGCATGAAAAAAATCACATATGCTTCGGCTATAGGATCGATCATGTATGCCATGACCTGTACTAGGCCAGATGTGGCATTTGCACTTAGTATGACTTGCAAGTTCCAGCAGAATCCTGGGGAAGAACACTGGAAAGCAATCAAGAATATTCTTAAGTATCTTAGACGAACTAAATAATATTTCTTAAGTCTATGGTGGACAAGAGAAACTGGTATGTACTTGGTACACTGATGCTAGCTTCCAGACATATGTTGATGACTACAAATCTCAATCAGGGTACACATACATTTTCAATGGTGGAGTAGTAAGCTGGAAAATTTCCAAACAAGCTACAACAGCTGATTCGACAACAGAAGCTGAGTAGCTGAGTACATTGCTGGATCGGAAGCTGGTAAAGAAGTTGTCGTGATATCTGAGTTCCTAAAGGAATTAGGGGTTGTTCCAAGTGCCACTTGTCCAATAACGGTTTATTGTGACAACACTGGTGCGATTGCGCAAGCTAAGGAACCAAGATCAACCAACAGAAACAAGCATGTACCAAGGAAGTACCATACTCAGGGAGATGGTGGAGACTGAAGAGATTAGATTAGACTATGTTCCCACAGATGATAATCTAGCTGACCCATTCACTAAACCATTAAGCTTAGTCAAGCATAATGGTCATTTTGAGAATATGGGCATTAGATATGTTGGAGATTGGCTCTAGGTCAAGTGGGAGATTGAAAGTATATTTATGTCCTAGAGACAATCTGTATTAGGACAAATGTACTTTATACACATTCATATTATTATTAATGGAGATTAATATTTTGGCATTTGCAATTATTGAATTATTATTTGATTGTTTGTTATTATTCATTGATGTGCATCCCTTGAGCTTACGTTGTCATTAATAGAGTGAGATATTAATGATAGAGCGTAAGTCTTAAAATAGCCTCGACTAATGATCATCGAGAATGGGATATCGATGATATGTGATAAGTCGACATGTGGTCTGCATCACATTCTTAGAGGATGTAGTATGTCTCACCTGCTACGAGTAATGGTTACTCGTGATGGACACACGGATACTTTGAAAGTATTGATATACCCTGCTGATATACTGTTTGTTATACTTGTCTAAAGTATGATCAGCGTGTGGGAAATAAAAGTCTTTAGACTTGAGGTCAATACGCGCCTTGTCTACAAAGTAATGTACTTTGATCCCGTCCTAAGTTCAAATGCCTTATAGGTTGAGATACGGCTTGTATTGGAAACATTACGATGTGGATTGAAGGTGGTAGTTGAGCCAAGATTGGGATTCATTCCTCGGATGTATATTGGAGAGAACACTCAGATTCTCAGTGATATTAGGTTGACTAAGTCGTTGGCCAACGCAATAGACATATTTAGAATATGGTCTAGTTGTCAACTAATATAGATGAGATACAATGATTAAGTCATTTGGATAGACACTTGACAAATCCTAAGCTTGATCGGGTGTGTCGTGAATGAAAGGATTTTATCTTACCACATAAAGGTTAAGTTTACTGGATTCGTGTAAACGTACTTCACATATTGAGTTCGTCTTCCGGCGTCGTCTAGGAGTTTCGTGTAGACCTTAATTTGATTAATGTCGCTATGAGAAGGCCTGTAGGGTCACATTATGTCGATTGTCCGTTTCGATCTAAGAATGTATTAAGAGAGTAATTAAATGTTCGATTTGGAATCGAGACATTTAAATGAATAATGATTATTTTAATTAAGTCAAAATTGGATTTTGGATTTAATTAAGAATGCACGAAAAATAAAGTCGAGCGCCGCGGCGCCCATACCCTAGGGCCGCGGTGCAAAGGTAGAGCATGCTTTAGTGTCAGCGCCCATACCCTAGGTCCGCGGCGCCACTGCCTCGATTTTTGGGTCAGGCCCAAGGTCAAACCCTAATCCGATTTTGACATATTTTTCAACTATAAATAGAGGCATTCACCTCATTATTCAATACACCAATTTCTGAAAAACATTCTAAGCCTTAGAGACTTAGAATCAAATACTCTCGAACCTCTGCCGGATTTCCTAGCTTTCCGAAGGAGAAATACATTGAAGCTTGGAGCTTGCAATCGGAAGGGCAACCGCGTGTGCACCTTATAGTAGACAAATATTCCAGATATTATAAACTTGTAAGTATATATTTTATGTTACAAGTTTCATTGTTGTATAACAATACCAGAATCATTGTTGGGGTAAGTAAGAAACAAAACTTTAAACTTCCATTGTGCCTTACTTATGTCTTTTGAACCCAACAAATTTCTACATACATGACTTAATCATTCTCAATTTCCAATTAGTTTGGATGGCCTGTTTTTAAATTTCTGTTGGCTTTAATTCCGTAGTTTCTTAGTAAGGAATACTTAAGAAAATTAATTAACGTGTCGGAGCCTAAGGAACTTGCTTCTCTGTTTGAACAGTAATATTTCTTAAAAATTTCAACAATTTTACATCGATAGTGTCTCCCTCCTACTCATCCTCTTTTCTTTTCTTCTCACATGGCTACTAAACTCTTCAACCATTTTATATTATGCATGACAAAAATAATATCAACAGTTTCAGCCAAATTAATCCAACTGTGACAGTGAATGTCAACCGTCTCACAATGGCTTTTCCTAGAGCAAGTCTGTTTTCTATTATTCACATGACTCATAGCCAAATAGGTATCGAAACAGAATAAAAGGAGCAAAATCGACATTTATGAAGTATAGACTCCACATATGTGGTCCAATGGAGGTCTGTGTTGTGTTTTCTGAATGTGATAGTCAAGTTGATATCATTTGCGCATCTTCTTTTCATGGACCATCATCTATGAATGAGGAGGTTGGGATTGGGAATGTCGCACTTCACAAGAAGAGTGACTACGTTTGTAAGAGAAGGGAGAAACAAATTCTATATAAGACGTGCACAACGGATAGTTACCTTTTCGTCGTCAGTGATGGACGAAAGTATAGGTTGGTGACCAATTTGCTCAACTGTTCCTTCCTATGATGGAAGCTGTGAACAGCCAAGCAGAATGTTCAACTTTGTAAATTCTTCAAAAGGAGTATTGATTTTTGCAGAAACATGTATAATTGTTTCATTTCTTTGGCGTTCTATGATCACACTAACATTGTTGATGTTGCTAACTATGCAGTAGTAGATATTAATTAGATGGAGAGGAACTGAGGTAAAATTGGGTTACTGAAGCCTGCGGAAATATAAGGATCAAATGTGGACTTTCAAGAAGTAAGAACCACTTCTGTGACGTAGGATGCCTCGGGTTATTGCTTCACGGTCATGTTTTTCTTCTACTATAATGTTGGAAAATCTCTATTTGCTGAAACTTTTGATTTTACCAAAGTATTTGAATATGTTATGTGTAAAAGTTTAATATTGACGTGATACTCTCATATAGGGCATGTCTAGTTCTTATTTCCCAGGGTGATTAAAATGCATGTGGCATTTGATGTATTTCTTATCTTTAGTAAGAAATGGATTTATAGTACTTATTGTACTACTTATTTAGCTCTCTCTCTACATTGAGCAGTTATCTACATCCTTGCATGTTTTATTCAATATTGAATATAATATTCATCGATATTGAATATGGCATTTTTCTCCAGCTATTTTTTACATTTACTGAAATAACTTCTTAAAGAGATCGTTGATGATAATTATTATTTCACTTAACAGCTGTGACTAAAAAAAATAACTAATGAGCATATTTACTAGTCTTTATATAATTACTTGATTCTTTAGTTAATTAAATGCCATTTGGTACACTTAATGTTGCTTCATGTTTTCAGTGACATTTGAGCTTAATTGGATATAAAAGTCAAATATCTCAAAATTATCCGAGTTCAGAAAGTTGATCTTCCAGAAGATACCCGAGGGGTGAAAGACATGCTCAAATCGCACGCACATAAACCCCTTCAGCGAAAAATTACATTGTGTATAGTTTAAAATTATTTTTATGTATATAAAGTAGATGTTGAACCCTAGGCCCCTTGACTTCTTAGTATGTTTATTTCTTTATAATTTTGAACTCTCTTAGTAAAAATCCTGACTCCGACACTGACACCGCCAGAAACAAGATGTGAAAAGTTATTTTCTATCTAAATAAATAATTTTTTAAAAGTTTGACCAAACATACTCTCTTAGCCAGCCTTCATGTGAGGATTGTGTTTAAAACATCTCTGTCTTATCGACCAATGTGAGTTTAGTAGAGCTTTGAAAGTGAAAGAAAATGTAACTTAAACTAAAGTTTTCGTAGATATGTTTACGAAAATCTAACTTAAAAAAAAAGAAGGTTTTTTCAAGATACGCTAGCTAAACAAAATCTTGAAGCTTGTAGTATTTATTGATATGTATGTCAAACAAATTTCCTACACAACATAAAATGGATTTCCCTGGTATTCACTTGTATTTCCTCTACTTATTTGTATTGTCTTCCTTCATAGATGGTTATTTGCTAGTACTTCACATAATAACGAAAAGAAATCACCATCTCCACCAAAACTTCCAATTGTGGGAAATCTCCACCAACTAGGCTCGCTTCCACACCGCTCTCTCGAGAAACTAGCGAAGCTACATGGTCCACTCATGTTGCTTCGCTTTGGCAGTAAGCCAGTTCTCGTTGCCTCTTCGGTGGATGTTCTCATGATATCATGAAAACACACGATTTGGTCTTCTCAAATAGACCTAAATCTAGCATCGGGGATAGACTCCTCTATGGCTCCAAAGATGTAGCCTTTTGTCCCTACGGTGAATACTGGAAGCAAGTAAGAAGCATTTCTGTGCTTCATCTTCTTAGCAACAAAATGGTCCGACCATTTCGCAATGTTAGAGAAGAAGAAACATCAAATATGATCCAAACAATCAAACAAGCCGCGAGTAATAATTCTTTGATAGATTTGAGAGATATTTTTAGTTCCCTGACTAATAACGTGATTAGCAGAGTGGCCTCCGGGAGAAGGTATGATGAAGGGGGAGGTACTAAGATGGTGTAGCAAGACTTGTTGAACTATTAGGTACAATTAATATATTGAGGAGGTCACGGGTTCAAGCCATTAAAACAACTTCCCGTAGAAATGCAAAATAAGACCGCGTACAATAGACCTTTGTGGTCCGGCCTTTCCCCGTATCCCGTGCATAACCGAATCTTAATACACCGGGCTGCCCTTTACACTTTGAGTTGATTCCATTTGGGGCTGGGAGGAGGGGCTGCCCTGGAAGTAGTTCGCCATTGCAGTAAATGAGATAGCATTAGCAAGACTTGTGCACAAGTTCGATTTCGCATTACCAGGCGAGATTAAAGGGGAAGATTTGGATATGACTGGAAATCTCCTTTGCTTGCAGTGGCTACTCCATGCTCTTGCTAAGAGTTGTTATTGAGTTAATTGGTCGACTGTTTTAATTTCAAGACATTCAGATTGGTCAATTTCTTTAAGGTATAGGAAATATATTCTTAAAAAATAAGCGAATTTCTTACTTTATTTCTAATATTCGATTGTAGTTAGTAGAAAACATTTTTCATAAAATATCCCACCAACCAACTCCACAACCACCCATCACACACATCACCCCACTCCCACCAACCCCCACCCAACCACCACTCTCAAACGCATCTCATTTTCATCCACCCCTACCCCACCACCACCACTCACCCTCCATTACCCCACTGCCCCAACCCACCACCATTGCTCCACCCCCACTACCAGCTCCCATCCCACCACCTACCTTTCCCTTCCCAATTTTCTATTTCATATATTTTATTGCACTTCTATAAATATTTTATAAAATATGAGAGATTTTTTCTTTACCCCCACCCCTCCCTCCCCCCCTCCAACCACCACCCATCCCACACTAAATTTAACCATGATTTATTTTTAATTTTTTAAATAAATGTCAAATAATATATATATATATATATATATATATATATATATATATATATATATATATATATATATATATATATATATATATATATATATATATATAACTTTTAAAAACTTTTTTTTAAAATAAATTTGCTTGGAGGGTGGTGGGGTGTAGGGGACGGGGTTCCCATTTTAATTTTATTAAATAAAAGTCAAATAATGGCGTGGGGGGAATTCCCATTTTAATTTTTTAAAATAAAAGTCAAATAATATATATAAGAGACTCGCCCTCCCACTCTCTCTTATTTATTCAGTGAAAAAAACTAACCCTTCAATTCCAATTGTTAATATTATATTTGAGCACAACTTGGAGATTTGTCTTCTTTGTTTAAAGCGGAAAGCATCCTTTGGAAATCTTCCAAGGAAGACTCCCGATCCCTTTGATGTCCACAAAAGAATTTCTCTCGAATGATTTTTGTAAATTCCCATTCCTTGTTGGGATAAAGAGACTTCATTTTCGCGATGATTTCATTTTTTAATAAAAAGTGATTAATAACAATATCTCTTAATCGTGCTTGTTGCTCTGCCTTGAACTCGTTTAGTGATTTTCGAATGGAGTCTTCCCTAATTACCTCATAAAGTTTTTCCTTAAAATGTCGATTTATTAGAAAAATCATTTCGTTCTGCTCAAGTTCAACGTTGATTAAATTGGAGTCTTGAATTTTTAAAAAAACTTTTTGTAAAACAAATATATACTATTTCTTTTGGAGGGTGGGTCAGGAGGGGGGGGGGGTAAAATAATTTTTTTTGGTGAGTGGTGTAAAGATAAAAAAAAAAGAAATCTTTTGAAAACAAAAAAACAATTGGAGGAGGTGGGGTTGGGTGGTGGTGCGGGGGGTGGAGTGGTGGTATGCGTATGAGTGGGGGTGGTTGGGGAGGTGGTGGGTGGTGGAGGGAGGGGAGTGAGTTCGAGGGTGAGAAGGAGACAATTAATATAAATTGCTACTTCTGGACTTATTTTCCCTACTTACCTTACTCGAATTCAAGTCTTGGTATGAAAGAATTTATGTTAGAGAGCATTTTCCCCTTATATGGACCTTACTCGGTATGATTCTGAATTAACTGGGGTCCCAAAACGAATAACGGACACCAAACACCGAATAGAAAATCAAAAATAAAAAAACAAAGTAAGACAACTTAATTCACACACAACAACATTTATAGTTTTATACATTAGTTGAATAAGCTAATAAGAAACACCACTAACATTAATCCTGTTAAGGACAAAACAAAATCAATATAATCCATATTCTTTTTTTATTCTTTTTTGCCCCTCTTTTTGATTAATTTTTGGATTAACATATGAATTCCACTGCCTTCATAGCTTTAAACCTAGGTTCTTTAGCTTGGAACTTGAGACTGCATACAATTTCATATAGTTCTCGAACACAAATTTGGGATACTTTATAAGTTTGCTGTTTTCTAATTTTTCTGATTTCTCAACCAATTGTGGTGCTGGAAAAATAATAGCATCACTCCCTGGATTGTAAAATGATGCTATAGACATCGTGTTCCCATCTGGCTGAGCAATTACTCTGTGCTCCACACTCTTGTATTTTCCATTTGTAATCACCTTCATCAACAATTCAAAGTTTCAAACAGAAAAATCAATTTGTTAGTGAACCATATACACATTTTAGTAACCTCATATTAATGTAATATGACACTATATTATGACAATAAATATAAGAGTTTACGTTCTATGCATTTAAAAATATTTATCCAATTAGATGAAAAGTAATTATAAGTAACTCTATTTAATAAGTATTTTTCTGAATTTATTACTATTTAGACTTTATAAATATTCTTAAATGAGCGGAACGATCTAAATAATAGTCTGCGAACAGGCTCATATGTTAGTTCCCTAGACAAAAAAGGTCTATATTGAATCAAAAGTGAAATACACGCTCACTCATGAATGTGTTATTTCCACACAGATCGGGTTATCTTCGAGAAAAATATGAGTCTCAAACTAAAATATATTATAATCTAAATGATAGGTAATTAAATTGATATAACATATTAAAATAAAAACATTATACTGTCAATATATATAACTTAAATCTTAGAATTAAATAAACTCTAGTATACCTCTAGTTGGTCACCAATGTTGACAACAACGGAGTGTGGCATAGGTGGGACATCAACCCATTGGCCATCCTTTTAGGAGTTGTAGTCCACTAACTTTGTCATCTTGGAACAAAAGTATGATGCCACCTGCATCAGTGTGAGCCCTTAGACCCTTTATGAGTTGAGGTTTTGGACAATGTGGGTAATTGGCAATTGGCAATTTTTGTTCCAAATGTTGGACCTTTTGTACCATAAAATGCCTTCTTTAAATAACCTTGTTCAAGGCCAAGGTTCTCACAGAGCAAGTCCAAGAGTTGCTCTGCTAATTTCTCCAGTTTTTGTGCAAATTCCTTCATGATCTTCCTGTTGTATATGGCCAAAGTAAAATTTAGTAAAACAAACAAAGTGGACTGTACCAAACTTAAGTCTATGAATTATAAACAAGCAGACGGACTATATCCGTTCTACTATACGAAATTGCTCAATTTTACTCAACCATTAATTCACACTCCTCTATTATAACGGATAGTATAGCTAAAAATAAAAAGAGCAAATTTAAACATTTTCTTGAAAAATTGCCACGTGAAGTCCACCCCGTCTAATAAAACTTTGGTGAATAATAAGGAAAAATACAAGAAGATATGCTAAAAACGGGGGTATGAATTAATACAAAGTCTAACGGAAGGTAAATTGAGCAATTCCATATAGTGAAGAGGTAAATTTGGACCTTTAATTTCCTTTTGACTTATTTACACTAACAATATAGATATACTTAGTATACTGTCAATATACACATTTTAACCTTTTGTAGCAGATAGTTTTCTTACTTTTCAGGTTATTGATTCCACTTTTTATGGACAGTTACATGTAATTATCATTTAAGTGATCTAGTAATACAAAAATCTTTTTATACTATTAGCGTATAAAAGTTAAACTCAAAAGTAAATGCCACTTCGAAATGATAAATTCCAGTAATTGGAGCTTATATATAGTTTCTGTTCATGTCAAAAATCATATAATTTGGCAGGGAAATTAAGTGCAACATAAAGAAACAAAAATGGAAATATAATGTTTTGACCTATATTCATCTTCAAGATCAGGAACATCTGAGATGTTTGAAACAGGAAGGTGTTTCAAGAAGAAAGTACTTTCCCAATCCAAATCATTGATCTCAGTCTCAACAGTCTCAAGCCCTTTGCTTGCAACCATTTGCTTGAACCCTTTTTTCCATACAATTGTTGTAATGTTCTTTTGTTAGCTTCTCCACAGTGTTCATAAGCTCATGAGAGATCCCATGATTCACCACCTTGATATACATATATGACAACACACAAAGATTAATATGGTATGTTTCTTACTGAATCATATTTGATAGAGGAAAATATATACAAAGTTATACACTGTAAAGAATTTTTATATCACTACAATTTACTTTATATATCCGTCCTCATAATTGTGGCACTGTTTCACCGACTACAGGGTTCTATAGGAATAAAATGAATACTTTCGAAACTTATGATTTAAGAAAAGATTTAGGCATTAGTTTGGTTATAAATTATCTCACTACAGATTAAAATAAAAAATCTAAAGTTAAATTATTCCAATCTATAAAGTGTCCTTTTTTGGACTAAAAAAAGTGTGTCACCTAAATTAATTAGAACAATGAGAGTATTATATATCAGATTCTTAATTATTCTATTTTTCAGTTACCTATCAGGTTTGATATAAAGACTTGCCTATTTCACGCGACTGTGTAAACACTACTGAAAAACTGCCCAAAATTGATGGATTGCATCGGTTTTTATTGAAAAATAAAAACCGACAGAGTATGGGTCGTCGGTTTAAGTCGCGTTGTTTCAAATCTAACGGAGTCCGTCGGATAAAACCAACGGACTCCGTTGATTTTTTTTAAAAAATAAATGTCGAAATGTAGCAACTTGGAATCGAAGCTATGTATAAACCCTGACATTGGACAACTCTACCACTAGACCACCCAAGTTCTTTGATCAAATGCTTCCGTTATTTTTTATTAATACTCTTAAACTGTAACTTTTCGCTCTAAAAATCGACGGACTCCATCGATTTTTGTATAAAAAAATCAACGGAGTCCGTCGGTTTATTTAGAAAAAAAATATAAATAATAAAAAAAACCGACAGAAGTCCGTCGATTTTCTTTAAAAAAATTATCGAAAAAACCGACAGAATCCTTCAATTTTTCTGTTGGTTTTTTCTGTCTTTTTTTTTTCATCAATTTTTTTCATTTTTTTCATAGTGAAATAATATGTCGAGAAATAGAACTTAAACTTCAAAGAAAATCATATAATAAAGTAGACTTAACTTCTATACACTAATAGTATATAGATAATTTTTACGTTCTCAAGCAATGCTCTCCAGTTAATAAACAGGAGTATTTGATACAATTTTATTCTGGCAAATGGAATAATAGCCAGAAGAATTATTCTACAGTTGCAAAAGAAATTCTAGCAATTGTCAAAAGTGTCTTGAAATTTCAAGGCGATTTATACAATCAAAAGTTCATTATAGCCATGTTTGCAAGTAGCTATAGGTAACAGAAGTTCAACACTTCTTTCATAAATGATGAATATCATCAAGAACAAGAATACTGTTAAAAACAGTAAGAAAGAGGAATATGATATACCTCAACACCTAGATCTACTTAATAAGTGGACTATTCCAAAAATCCAACCCAGGTTGATATACCAAATGAGTACTTTTGAAAAATTAGGATTAAAACAAGTAGTTAAAACTACGGAAGAGACCATCACTGTAGATAGCGATCATGCTACCTTTAAATTACTAAATGACAGTGATATTACCCCTTATAAGGACACCTATCGTTTTATGCATATTGGTCTTATACAGGTTGCTTTTAAGCCACTTACTCTAAGAGGCTTACCTGAAAGTTTTATAGCTGTTTTAAGAGACGGCAGAAACCAGAACTGGAAGAAGTCCCTAATAGGGACAATATATACTAGTCTGGCTTATGGTCCAATCTATTTTAATGCTTATCCTAACCTGCAAATATCTATGCATGATGAAAACCCTTTGAATGCTTTAAATTTGAGCATTAAGCTTCATGGTTATGATTATATGCCTGGTACTGAAGTTATATGTATCTGTTACAGGATTTATTTTAAACCATTATATACCATGAATCCTATGTGTAAGATTATGGATTTAAAAAATGAGACTATTTTAATAGAGACTAATTTTGATAAATCCAAGATTACGACTAGAAGACCTATTAAATGGGATGAAATTGATTTCCCCACCGAATGGGTCATAGAGGGAGCTGCTCCTCCCCAGAATAACTGTAATACTGATATTGCTCATATTGACCAGACCCCAGATGGAACTGCTAAGTTAAAATTTTCTAAACCTGCTTACTTGACAAATGATTTGGGTTCAAGATCTAATAGATCAAATGTTTATAATCGATCTTATATATCTCCTGCTGATTATATTGTTGAGACCCCTTCTCGAGCTTCTACTTCTCGTATTCCGGACTTCATAATTACTCCTATGACTGAGAATAATAGAGTCGATAGAATCACAATTGGTAATGATAATATTGCCAGAGGTGTTCGTGAAGACCCAAAAATAACTGAGTCTGATATGGATTATCCTAGTATTTAATGGATAATACTAAAAATATTGATTTTAGTCGGGGATCACCCGCAAGAAAAATGATAAGTGATGATTTTAATAAACCCAGATGGGAGCTTTTCAGAAACTTTTGATAATAGTAAGCGTATTGCCTTACAAGAGGAATTTTATAAAGACATTTCTCAAACAAACAAAATTATATCTTTTGTCCCTTGGTTTATGATCAAGTATGTAGGAGATTATATCTCCGTTCTTGAGAGAGAATACAAGCTCTCTAATGGAGGAATTGCTCATGGTATTTTCCCTCCCCAGCAGCCTTTTCAGATTGAAAAAGATGATAAGATTCTTGATTTTGCTGCTTTTTCAAAACTGGTAGAAAGTAATTCTGCTTTTGTTACTACTGGGCACATTAATATCATGCTTAGGCAAAATAATTATACCAATGTTTATATCAATGTTTTGGGGGAACATGTTACCCTTTTACATAATAGAATTGATAAGCTAACTTCTGAGGTCATGAAGGCCATTCCTACTATTACAGGTTCTTCTCAGCAGCTTAATATTGCTACTCCTAGTGTACAGCCTCCTCCGGAGATAAAAGACTTTAAGCTGAGAGCTTACTCGGAGTTGGAAAAATTATTAGATGATAAATTTAAGGGTTTAAAGATCAGCCCTTTGACTAAAGACTATGAGTTAGACCTCTCTGGTAAAGATTATAAGGAAAAGATGTCTGACGAAGTTAATAGACTTGAAAAATGGGCTAGGAAACCAGTGCAGAGAATGTACTATTACCCTAGGCCTACTCCCCAAGATGTTCTGTTTGAGGAACATGATATTGTTGATAATAACAGCTATAGTGGGAAAAACATCTATGAGTGGAATATTGATGGTTATACTGAAAGACAGATTTATACAGCTGTTCATAGAATGCTTATGTATAGTACCATCTGCAAGGCTAATAATAATGCCGATAAGACTGTGGCAGAAATGATTATATCAGGATTCACAGGTCAGTTGAAACGGTAGTGGGATCATTATCCAACACCAGAGAAAATGAATAATATTATTGGAGCTGTTAAAACGGAGCCAGGAGTTGTAGACCCTGTGCCTAATGTTGTTTATACCTTAGGGATCAACATTATAGAACACTTTACTGGTAGATGGTCCGATGATTCTGAAAATATTAGGACTTTACTCCAAAATCTGAGATGTAAAACCCTTACCTCTTTTAGATGGTATAATGATGTCTTCCTTAATAGGGTTATGGAGCTACCTGAATGTAATAGCTCACACTGGAAATCTAAATTTATAGATGGTTTACCAACCCTTTTTGCCGAAAGAGTTAGGAAAACTATGAGAAAAGGAGGTCTCACAATTAATTATGAGATCTGTACTTACGACAACCTTATAGGCACATATATCCAAGAAGGGTTAGCTTTATGTAATGAGATTAAGGTGAACCAACAAATTAAGAGCCAGAACCTCAATGAAAGACAACAGTTGGGAGAGTTCTGTGGCCAGTTCGGAATGGACATACCCAAAAATAAGGATTCTCTGTCTCATAAACACAGGGCAAAAAATCAGAAAAGCTTTCAAAAATGGAAAGCTAAGCGTCTTGAGAAGCGCTTAGAAAAAAGGGGGAGAAGAAAGAAAGAATTCAGAAGCCGTAGGGATTTCATAAAATCCAAAAACCCCAAAGCTTGTTGGAAATGTGGCAGGACAGGCCACTATTATAAAGACTGCAAGGTTAAGAAAAAAATTAAGGCCCTTAACATCGGAGATGATCTTAAAGAATCATTGTCCAAATTATTGCTTAACTCCGAACCGGAAGACTCAGATTATGAAACTGAGAAAGATTCCTCAGATGAAGGGATTCAAGTTCTTGATAAAGAAGATTATATTGCTTCAGAAGATGAATGCCAACCTTGTCAAATAGGACAACCCTGTTCCAGTAAAGGAAAGGAGGACGATGAATTTTATAATATTTTTGCTCAGTTCCAGGATATGAACATTAATGTCCTGAAAAATGATAACTTGATAGAATTACTAAGAATGATCAAAGACCCAGTTATCAGGTCCCAAACCATAAATCAGATTCAGCAGACACCTGAACCTTCACAGGGAAGAAAGGCCATAGAAAAATCGAGTGCCTATTCTATGTCAGAACTCAAGAAACAGATGAAGGAGAAGCAGGGTATAACCAACACTCCAAAAGATTTGGAGAAGGAGGTTAATAACCTCAAGCAAGAAATTCTGGAGTTAAAAAGAAGTAATACAATTCTAGATGCCAGAATTACCAATATCGAAGGGAAAGGGAAAGAAAAGATTATAGAATCAGCAGCCTCAGTGGATGATATTCCAGATTTTGATAATTTATTGATCACAGGAGCCACTGATGAAACAGGGAACTTTCTCCAGACTCTGGAACTTATTACTTCTCAAAAGTTTTATGTTAATATCAGTCTTTTAATTGATTATAATTTCAAAAAAGATTTTATTGCTCTAGTTGATAGCGGAGCAAATGTCAATTGTATACAAGAAAGACTTATTCCTTCTACTTATTTTCATAAAACTACCCACAGTGTCCGATCTGCTAACGGACAAAAATTACAAATTACTTATAAACTACCAAAAGCTTATATTTGCCATAATGAAACTTGCATAGCTGAAAGTTTTATTTTGGTAAAAGATATTTCCAGCCAAATTATTTTGGGCACTCATTTTATACAAAAACTCTTTCCTATTACCAAGATTGATAAGAAGGGTATAGTAGATACTTTTAATGAAAAACCTATTATTTTCCAGTTTATAACTGAACCTTTTTCCAGAATCTTGAATGAGATTAAAGATCGCTTGGTTCATAAACACCAGCAAATAAGTTTTTTGAAAAAAGAAATTTATATTTTAAACATTGAGGAGCTTCTGGCAAATCCTAAGCTTCGACAAAAAATTGATTTTATACAAAACCAGTTTTTTATACAGGTTTGCAGTGACCTCCCAAATGCTTTCTGGGATAGGAAGAAACATATTGTTTCTCTTCCTTATGAGGATGATTTTAAAGAGGGTAATATCCCGACCAAGGCTAGACCTTGTCAAATGAATTCTGAATATTTAGAATTATGCAAAAAAGAAATTACTTCTTTATTACAAAAAGGTTTAATAAAACCTTCGAAATCTCCTTGGTCATGTACATCATTTTACGTTAATAAACATGCTGAACAAGAAAGGGGGGTTCCTAGACTTGTTATCAATTATAAACCTCTTAATAAAGCTTTGAAATGGATCAGGTATCCAATTCCAAACAAAAAAGATTTACTTGATAGGCTTAATAGTGCTATCATATTCTCGAAATTCGATTTAAAATATGGTTATTGGCAGATCCAAATAAAAGAGGAAGATAGGTACAAAACAGCTTTAACGTACCTATGGGACAATACGAATGGAACGTCATGCCATTCGGATTAAAAAATGCCCCCTCTGAATTTCAAAATATTATGAATGATATTTTTATGCCTTATAGCAATTTTACCATAGTCTATATAGATGACATTTTGGTATTTTCAAATAATATCGAGACTCATTTTAAACATTTGGAGTTATTCAAGAAAATCATTATTCAAAATGGGTTAGTTATATCAAAACCCAAAATGCTGCTTTTTCAAACTACTGTGAGATTTTTAGGTCATAACATCGAAAATGGGAAAATAATTCCTATCAATAGAAGTATTGAATTTGCTTCAAAATTTCCGGATATTATAACCGACAAAACTCAGCTCCAAAGATTTTTGGGCAGTTTGAATTATATTAGTCATTTCATAAAGGATTTAGCAAAAGATACATCCATATTATATGAAAGGCTGAAAAAAGTTCCTACTCCTTGGACAGATGATCATACTCAAGCTGTCAAAAGAATTAAGGGTAAGGTTAATAACCTCCCTTATCTTACTCTGGCTAATCCTACATGGCCAAAAATCATAGAAATAGATGCCTCAGATATTGGTTACGGAGGTATACTCAAGCAATGCTCTCCAGTTAATAAACAAGAGTATTTGATACAATTTTATTCTGGCAAATGAAATAATAGCCAGAAGAATTATTCTACAGTTGCAAAAGAAATTCTAGCAATTGCCAAAATTGTCTTGAAATTTCAAGGCGATTTATACAATCAAAAGTTCATTATAAATACTGATTGCCAGTCGGCAAAGTTTATGTTTAATAAAGATTGCAACCATGATGTTTCTAAACAGATGTTTGCTAGATGGCAAGCTTTATTAGCACCATTTGACTTTGAAATTTTTTATAAGAAAGGAGCAGATAATAGTCTGCCAGATTTTTTAACCAGAGAATATTTAAATTCATAAAACTAATGAATTTCTAATACAGGATGATGAGGCCAAACTGGCCAGGCGACTCAAATTATAGAGGTCGTGGTGGCAGAGGTAGAGGAACTGGACGCGGTAATACCATTGTCCAGCAAGGAAACAGGAAGCTTGTATCACAAGCAGGGACTTCGTCAGTTGATAAAGACAGTCCTCTATACCAACAATTCATGGATTTTATAAAATTCAGAGGAGAGGGTAATAACCCCCAACCTTCAGCCCAGCCATCATATGCTGAAATAGCTCATGACGAGCAGGAGGATAATGAAGGATATGAAAAACTTAATAAGAGGGATGTTATACTCATTCTGGATAATAAAGACCTAGAACGAAAAGATGAGCCATGGAAACTCATGGAAAGATATCTGGAAGCTGGGTCATATCCCATCTTGACCTATAAGTCAAGAATGCATTATGAGACTATTCTCATGACTACAGGGTCCGCTGAAATTCAGCACTACTTCCCTATGCACACCAAAAAAGTTTATAACTTTTCAAAGATCATCATAAAAAAGATTTTTACTCTAGAAGATTGTGGATTTAATACTTCAAAAGAAAGGAAATATTTCCATCTTGAACAAAGAATTCAGGTTAAATTTAATTATTGGGATTATGTAGAAAGTTTCTATAAAACTTTTCTATATGAAAACCCAAACAGGAAACATTCCTGGTTTATAAAGATATGTTCTCATGTTTATACACAGGACATACCAAACTGGTTTTGGCATTGGTGGATTACATATGGTCCATCAGTTAATATTATGCCGCAAATTTTTAAAGATTTATATACCGATTGAGTTGATGTTTCTCCAAAAATCATAAAATTGGGAGAACAAAAAACTGTTATAGACGGAATTGCTAATATGCACTTTTGTATAGAATTCTTCATCCCCTGGATCATGAAATGGTCAGTGGAAGTGGGTTATACCCCAGAACAAATCCCTTGTTTACACATAACTTATTATATCAGGTTCTGGAAAAAATTGCTGCAGAAAACAAATGACGGGATCTTGAATGGACAAGAACTTATAGACCAGATCACCTCAGCAGTGGAAAGTTATACCAAGCTAAAAAATGAACGACCTCAGTCGGAAGCTAATAGCCCTTTCCAGCATATTGCCAGGAAAATCCAACTTAAAAAAGGAGTAATATCTAAAGCTGAGATATTATCTTCTTACATGGCAGAAGTGAAAAAAGATTTAATGAAAAATCTTGATGAGGAATTTCCCTCAGACACTTCTATGGCTTCAGTTCATACCGAAGAAGAAGATGTCCAGGACTCCCAGGACCCATACGATGCGGATTTTGATATCCAAGAATACCTGGCAAAATTCCAGGAAAACATGGAGGCATCCTCCAGCTCGGGGAAAAACAAGGAAAAAGAAAAGGAATAATACACGAGAATCGGTGGACCTATCATAAAAATGCCACCAGACGATTAGATAGAATTTACTTTAATAAAAGTAGATGAATTATTAGATGAGTAGGGCCCATGATGTTTGGCCGTATTACTTTTTATCTGTCGGCCACTTGGCCACTGTTTGCCTTTTATCTGTCGGCCACTTGGCCATTGTTTGCTTTTTATCTGTCGGCCACTTGGCCACTGTTCACTATTGTAATTGTCGGCCACTAGGCGGCGATATTTTTAGAAATCCATTATAAAAAGGGATTCAGTAGGAAGAAAGAGGGAAGGCTTTCGCCAACCGCTCTCTCTACTTTGTACAAACACTCTAAATAAAGTTTGCAGTTTGATATACAGCGCCGCCGGTACTGAGCACAACCACCACTTCTTAGGTATATTTAAATTTTTGCATTTTATTTTATTTTATTTTATTATATTTCAAGGATTAGCCCATGATCGGCTAAATCCTTAAGTGTTGAACATATGTTATACTAATCTGCTTGGAATCATGGAACAAATTCTTTAATTAGCGGATGATTCATGTGAGAGGAAACTAAGGTTGGGCAGAGAACAGTCCAGGCGGAATGTCTGAAGCTCAGGCTGATGATCCTATTGTATCCCGCTTAGCCATGGTGGCGTTAGGGTATTTTGGATCTGTTCTGAGTTAAGACGGCCTTGACAGGACTGTTATAATACCCGTAAATCATGCCTAAATAGTGTTTCTCTGTGTGATTCACTGCTCGTTTTGGTATCGTCTATAAAAGGTAAGATTAATTATCACATATAATAAATATGTTATATTGCCTATCACAACATGTTAAGTATATTGAGAGAGCAAAAAAAATTCCAATATCAATATATACAAGTTAAATCTACTTTACCTCAAGGAAGCCCCAATTCTCACAAGCATCCTTTAATTTTTCCATAATTGCAGCCCTTTTTTCAGTGTTAAGCATCTCCATATCAACCACAGGGAAGGTCTCCATCTTCTTTTTTTGGTTATATTAATTTCTCACTCTCTGTAATTATTTAACTTAATTTGCCAGGGAATTTTATAGCTCGTGTGCAGAATGGAGAGGAAGAGTACTTGGAATAGTATTTATAGGCGTGGGGAAATAGTAAAGGACAAATGACTAGGTGAGTTATTCGAATTAAATGATTTACAAAGAATAAAAAATGAAATGTTGGAATAAAGGTCAGTGAAAAATAGCGGAGTATGTATGTGAGCACATCCTTGATGGCTAACTTTTTTTTTATTTAGTGTTCGATATTTATTTTCAGATTCGACTAATTTAAACTTATATTGTGATCAAATTTAATTTGGAGATAAAACATTTTTTATCAAAGGCTTCATTTTTTAAATTTAAACTCGAAATCTTTAGTTAAGAATGAATAGATAATTATCATTCCACGGCAATCTTCAATATTATGATGACTTCTTCTTATGTTTCATCTGTCCTCACTTTTGGTGGGGTGGGACCTAATTAGTTCTACGTCTTCTCTTTTCTTGAAATCTTTGACCTATCGTGGTAGAGGTGTTACTCTTCTTTATGTACACGCCATTTGATTTGTGCTACTTACTACCGGTTAGGTTTACAAAATAAATTTACTTTTATGTGTTTTGTTTTTTTAACTTAGGGAGCTTTGGTTAAACATTATGGTTCATTCAAATTTAGTATTTTTATATGTACTTCTATATTAAAAAATTCTTAAATAATTAATACAAATAATAGATCCTCAACGCCGCATATTTTGACCGGAGATTTAAGCAGATATATCCTAGTCTTTCTTATCGTTATTGCGTGACTGATTGTTACGCATTATTTTTAATGCGGCTTTAATTTCCATATTACTAGCAGCAGCTCAAAAAAAGAAATATTGAAAAAGTATCCTTTAAGAATTTATTGTGACAGGACTGTCATAAAGATAAAAAGGAGCTAATGATCCAGCCAGTTACATAAGGAACGTGTTAATCAGCAGCAGAGCTTTGGAACTTCAACAACCAACTTGCCTCTTCTTTTTCTAAGTTTCAACATGCACGCAATCGATCGTGGAATGAAAACTTTTACTAAAGAGGGAAATATATCTTTATTTATAAATCATACCTCCGCCATGCTAAATAATGATGAGATTATAATACAATAATTTAATAATAATGAAACTATTTAGTAAATATATATTTATTTATAATAATTGATTTATTGAGTTAAATGATGAAATACAACATATATATGCATATATTTGATTTCAACGGAATAAATTAAGATAAAATAAATCTACTATATCTTATGACAAAAAACATATTTTTCACTCATTAACCAAATATCATTAAAAGTTTCTTCATAAGGACGGTGTGGCCGCCTGCTCAAAGAAAAGTCCAAACTGGCCCCATTTTAAGATAACAAATCCGAAATAACCATCAAATTCAAACTAAAGACAAGTTCTAATCAAAACCTATAATTTCACTCTACACTTTCTCTCCCACTTTTCCCTGGCAGCCGCCGCAAATATAAACTCGCCGTGCACAAGTTCATCGCTGGAGGATAGTTATGAAATCTTCTTCTTGATTTTCCCAGTGGCTATTGTATCCGATTTTCCACATCTACTTTCATTTGATTTTTCTTTATTGTTCCTTTCAATTCGTTGTCCTTTCTTTTCAAATTTCTTTTATTTTTAATTGATTTCATTTGAATTCATACCATACTAAAGAAAAAAAAGAGTACATTTTAGAGTTTTTCAATTCCGAGTGCTCACCAATCACCATGCATATCTCCCAACAATTTATTTTATACATTTGCCAAAACTTGACACATGGTTGACAAGTAATTAATTACTTAAGGTCATTGTAGCCTGACGACTATGTCATGGCAGACAACACATCGTACTTTTGAGAATTAAGTAAACAGCAAACGGAAGTTATAAATTGAACAACTCCGATCAGATCGTGCTTTCGCTGGAGTTCATATAAGCGCTGTGAAATCATCAGATTTATGGTCGTTTAGTATAGATTGGATAAATTTTTCCGACGGTCTCCAATTTTTCTTCAATAATTTTTTGCATGTGTGTAAATAGTGTATAATAATTGTATAATACGTGTATCATTAGTTGTTGGTACTCTATTGTACTTTATAAAGCAGTACGAGAAGTAAATAACTATTACAAGTATTCGAAAGGATAAACAAATATTCAATATTCAAAAATTGAATCCTGTTGAACACATAGGCCAATCTTCAAAACTGCTGCAAGTTTGTTGTGTCTTGAATCTTGATAACCTGAAATCAAGAAACAACTAAATCTGGATGGTTACAACGTTGTGTGTTGAGTCGAGTGATTACCCTCTGTCCTTAAGACACAATTGTCCCGTATATATGTTTTTACGCTAGCGGGCAATAGTCTCCCAAGATAAAACAACACTTTAATCTCAACGCTACAAAGCCAATAGGTTGAGCCTGACGAAGAAAACAAATATGAATCGACTTGCTGAAGATATGGAATATGAAGGAAGAGTTTCTCTTTACTCTTCTCTTTTGTCTCTGTGTATATAGTGTGTCTACCTTGCTCCTTTGATTTTAAATCCTTGGTTTTGCAGTGTTTTGGTTCACTGTTTTGTGGCGTTTTTCTGTCTGTTTTTCGTGTTTTTCCTGTGACTGAATTGAGCCAAAGGAGGCTCAATATATAGCATGGAGGAGGGGCTGTACAACTGCCCAAAATATGGTTGTTAATGGCCATTAGGAGGGCATTAAACAGCCAAGTAATGGTTGTTAATGGCCATCAATGAGGCTGCTTAAATGGACATGAAGGAGGGTGAAAATGGAGGAGTTAATCAGCCAAGTAATGGCTGGTTAATGCTCCATAAAACAGTCCAACGGTAGGCATTCCGTCACCCCAAAACCAACTTTCCAGAAACTCTGGGGATCAAACTGTAAATATTGAAACTTCAGGGACCAAACTGTACATATGAAAGAATTCAGGTCCAAACTGTACATATGTCAGAGTTTTCTGGTCCAAAAAGATAACTCACAGCCCGAGACCGGACCGGACGGGCGCGCGGCGCGCGTGTGGGCTTAGCCTTGAACCCAAACACATCTAGGTCCTCCCTCCTTCAAACACATGGGATACCCCTTGGGGTCCCAAACCCTTTACCACATTAGAGACTTATATAGAGAGCAATTCTTCCTATTTCCACCGATGTGGTAGATTTGTCCCACACCACATTTTCATGCCTCAAACACCTTACTTCGTGGACTAATATCTCTTTCATTTCTCAACGAAATTTGACGATTCTTGGCCCTACGGTCATCTACTCACTTAGTAGATTATGCATGTGTGAAGAGACAAAGCCTCCAACATGCGGAACACTAGTGTTTAATTCATCAAAGATGGGTGGACGCACCTCCCCGCCAAAGGAAAATTTCCAACATTAGTGTGTATACATTATAAACTAATTATACGCTGATTATACTTTAATTATACATTTAATTTACACAAATTATATAAGAATGATACATTTTCTATACACATTGTAGTGATACATATTTTATACAATAATGATATATATATATATATATATATATATATATACACACACACACACACAATATTGATACATATTCTATACAACAATGATACAATTTCTATATACATACTATAGGAATACATATTCTATACAACAATGATACAATTTCTATACACATACTGTAGGGATACATATTCTATACATCAATGATACAATTTCTAACATATACAGTATTGATACATATTCTATACAACAATGATACAATTTCTATACACATATTGTAGGGATACATATTATATACATCAATAATAGAGTTTCTACACATATATAGTATTGATACATATTCTACACAATAATGATACAATTTCTATACACATACTATAAGGATACATATTCTATACATCAATGATACATTTTCTATACATGTATAATAGTGATACATATTCTATACTATAACGATACAATTTCTATACAAATGATGAAAAACAAATCTAAAATTGTCATTGACAAAAAAGGAAAATAATGTGAATAAGAAAGAAAAAATATAACTGAATAAAAGTTGAGTTTTGCATTGTGCCTAAAGCTATATTGCTCCACTTTAGTTATGTTTTCTCTCAAAATCAGTAAAGGGTGTCTTGTTGGAACCTATCTCGTTACCTCGTATACTGTATTTAAAATTCATGTTAAAGGTTTTTGTTTTCTTAATTCCAGAGACTATAAACTTAGGATTTTAATTTTTAATTTGTTACATTTTATTGAAAAATCATTAATGGGTTTTCTCATAATTTTATTTTGGATTGTGGGTAGGTTTTAAATTTTGTAAATTTTGTAGTGTTAATTTTGTAGTTTTAAATTGGAGCTACTTTTTAAGTTTTTACTTTGCTATTTAAGTGAAAAATGATTAATTGTGTTCATTTTGGATTATGGGTAATTTTTAAATTGTGTTAATTTTGTAGTTTTTTGTGGAGAAGAATGTTATCAAGAATGGATTCTAGGAAGAAAATAGGTGAACAACAATAACGTACCAATGTAATTTTACAAGTGATGTATGGGAAGCAAAAATAGACGAGAAGGCCGTAAATGGGAAGTTATTGAATGATATTGGAACTATAAGTAAAGCCCTATATTTGGATAAAATCCAACCTGAGATTTTTATGTCTACGGCTAGTAGTCGTTCTAAGTCCGTTGGGAAAACCCATTTATCAGAGCCGCCCAAATTGAAGAATAATGACAATGATAGAAAATGATTCGGATTAATTTAGGGCTACAAAATAAATTTGGACAAAATTTGAGTCATCCAGTATGATAGTTTAGGCCAGATGGCTAGTTTTGTTCTTTTTTCAAAATACTTTTCAAAAAATAAACCATTTTGCAAAAATGTAATTTTCAGACAATGTTGGTGGTCATAACCAAACACCATGAAAGATGCATATTCTATAATACGAGTTCGGCAGAATTTAATAAATACATATAATAAACTTCGTGAACTATATAACATATAAATGCATGATTTGTGGACTTAATAACAAGCAAGGAATCCGTCTCTGTCAAAAATATTTCTATTCAATCAAATTTATAGAAGTAAATTAGACAATGAAATAAAATTGAAGTCTAGTCAAACACGCATGCTACTGCTCTCTCTTTATTCTCATTCCTGAATTCTAACCAACGGTTTATTTTAAGTCAAAGTCTCATTCCATGTAAAATGCTATCACCGAGTATTTCCCATTAACAGGGTACAAACAAAACAAAGTAAATTGGCTAAGATTTTACAAACCAAAATCAAAGAAGAATTGTCCCACTTTATAATTGCAACATGCATGTTTAGGCCAATGTCTTTTTCTATTATTAGTTCATATTTTCACGTTTACTTGTTTATTATAAAAGGTATAACTATATCCCATTGTTTGATGTAGATAATGGAAAACAATTTTGTCCCATTTCAAATAGTTTATTTCGACAAAGTTGGCATTTTTCTTATTCAAGCTGGAGCAATTGTTTCTGAGAGGGCATCTTTTATTTACTTGGCTAATAGCTGGGCGACATCTTTGAGCTACTTGATTAACAATTTTGTACTAAAAACGAAACAAAGGACAAAGTTATCCTATTTCAAATAATTCAGCAGTAAAATTGACTTTTTCCATTCAGGTTGGAGCAATTACTGTTAATGGGGAGATATTTTTGAGCTACTTAATTGACTGTGAGGATATTTTTGAGCTTTCTGATTAACGATCATAGTACTTGATGTTAAAAATGAAATGAAGAGATCGAGCAAAGTTGTATCCTCTCGAATAATTAAGGGACCAAATTAATTGACCATTTTCCTAAAATAATTATCGTTTAATTTTATCTTAAGTATGGTACTGCGTCTAGTGGGATTATCAAATGATGAACTTTATTAAATATTTTCTGTTATGTTCCCCAAATAAGACGATAAGCATATGTTCTCATGGCAAAATAGTCTCTTCATCACATTAAGGTGTTTTTAAACTTGGAATTCCACCGTTAATGTCCAATCTTCCCTTTCACTTATTTAGTGGAAGATTGGTACACAAAATTCGAATCCAATAGTTACGATTTAAACTTTGCACATACAAAATATTCATTAAATAAGTATAAATAATTAATTTCAAATTTGATAAATCAAATGTTTTTTTTTGTTTTTTTTTTATTGTTTGAGTTGTACATATATACTACTTTGGTAAATAAAATTGATATGTTACTAAAACAACAAATGAATTATGGTAGAAATCATGAACTCGAACTCATAAAGCTTAAATTTTAAATTTGTCACTGATACTAATTATTATTTCCTTGTTTCAGAATATATACTCCCTCCGTTTACTAAACTTGTCCATTTTTTACTTTGCATACCCTTAAGAAATAATAAATGAAGTGTATAATTTACTATGATACCCATATTAATTAGTGCATCGTTTTAATGGACTTAAAAAATAATTTAAAATGAGTAATTAATACTATGGATAAAACAGAAAAAAAAGAAATTGTCTTCTCTTGATATGTTAAAAGTGACAAGTAAAAGTGAAAATCTATTTTTTAGTATAGTGGACAAGTAAAATGAACGGAGGAATTACATGACAAACTTTCCTTTTTAATCTATTCTAAAAAGAGTCATACTCTTCTAAACTTGAAAACAATTAACTTCACACTTTTCATGTTATCTTTAGTGAGAAGTTTTTATAATTAACCACACAAATGTTACAATAATTACCACAAGTGCCAATTGAAATCAATAAAAACGATAGAGAATGTACCGATTATATGGTTAACTTCAGAGCAAACAAAAGTGGACGTGCCGGAGTGGTTATCGGGCATGACTGGAAATCATGTGGGCTCTGCCCGCGCAGGTTCGAATCCTTTCATCTATCTACGCTTTTTAGCCTCTCTTTTGTTTTTTGTTAACAGCGGATATATATATATATATATATATATATATATATATATATATATATATATATATATATATATATATATAAGTATAGTTAATTTATACATCACTAAATGTCTACCCATACTACTTTCATGGCAAATATTGGAGGAACTGCCATAATGGTCGGGTTTCTAAAATGTTGTTTGTTAGCTCCTGCTTTGGCGAGCTCATCCGCTACTCCATTCTACTCTCTGAAACTGTGTTTCACCACTGTAGCAACCTGCATTCATAAATAAGTGGGTAAAATTTCAAATGGAGCTCATTGATCATGTGTATCACTTCCATAGAGTCCAGTTGACACTTCGAGGGACATGAACATGTTATCCCAAGCAATGTTTAGTCCCAACATAAAAGCCATAATTAAGCTCAGCCAAAGTATTAGTAGCATAATTTAGACAATTTGAGATGGTGTTTGTAGCATTGATGGGATTCTTTTTGTTATGGAAAAGGTTATTGTTCCTAGCATTGATGGTGCTTTTAGCCTTTTAGTGTGTTGTTATAGCAAGCACTCCACTCGTCTAAGCCATGGCAAATGAGAAAAGAAAAAATTGAGTGTTTCTAAATAGTTAAGTTATATTTATTGATCAATATTTCACAATATTTATCAATCATACAACTAAAAGGTAGTGGGCGAACCAAGAATTATGATGAGGGGATTTTACAAAAATTCAAGAATGTCACACTTGAAACTCTCGAATGTGCGACCACAAGTAATATTTGAATTACAATTTTGATGTCACTCTAAAAGCTTCTCTTATATTAAGAAAAAATTAATAATTAATAATATATTTAAAACATTTTGTTTTTACACTACAGTAGAAACTCTATAAATTAATGCTCTTGGACCACCAAAATTTATTAGTTAAAAGAGATATTAATTAATCGATAAATTAATAATTATTAATTTATATATTAATTACTACTTTATCAATTTATAGATAAATTTATAATAAACAACCCAATTTACAAACACCCTTCAATCTTCCACTTCATTATTGTTCAATGTATTATATCAAATGAAGCACCATTCAATCTCCCACTTTATTATGCTTCTTGTGTTCAATGTACTACTTTATGGATATTAAAAAATATGTTTCTATATAAACACAAGATCAAATCATGCTAACACAAACAATGGATGTCGAACATATCCTGAACTATCCAGAAGAAAATGTAGTTGCACAATTGTTGACTGATGAAGAAATAATTGAGAGTGTTATGGGAACTGATAGAGGTGATGAAGATGATGATGAAAGTTCTACAGTAGAGCCCCCTTCGCGAAACAAGGCTATTAAAGCGGCAATCATATTGAATAATTTCTTGTTGAGCTATGAGAAAACAACACCAGAAGTTCTTACAGTGATAAGAAAAATTAGAGATGAAATTCAATGTGACATTGATTCAATAAAAACAAAAGATAATTGAGTCATTTTTCAAGAAATTTGCATAAATCACTCATGTATTATGTAGTATATAAGGAATTATTAATTATATTTTACATGGGGTCTATATGAGTACTCAAAAATGTATTATCTTATAATTTTAGCGAATTATTAATTTAGCACGTTATCCCCGAGTCGGGACTGACCAAAAATATTATCTAAGAAAGTTTATTAAATAATCGAGTATAAATTAATAGAATTTCTACTGTATTTGCCGAAGTTGACGAGAGGGGATTGCTCAGATGGTAAGCGTCCTTCACTTTCAATTCAAAAGTTGCAAGTTCGAATCACCAAGGAAGCAAAGGGAAGCTCCTGGGGAGGGTTAAAAAAAGACTTAGGAAGACAATTTAACACATTTGGATCATGTAACTATGTTCATGCAAGGCATACTGGGGTCAATTCATTTTATACTCCTTTATAAATTATTTTCAGTTTTATGTTTTTATATAAGATTTTATTTTTACATATAAAAGATGTGAAGATAAAATACAAGAAATTCAAAAATAATTCTTCCATTTAAATTATAAGTGGTCGCAGCACCTTATAGGAAGGAGATCATTTCCTCAAAAAATAGAATGGAAAATCTAGCACTTCAACAAGTGAAAGTAAACATAATAATGGTTACAAATCAATAATGAAGTGTGCTGAGAATATAGACCACGACATAGATTTTATTTGAAGATGCATATGCTGGTATGACTAACAATCATATTTATTTCTGTTTGGCAGCCTTCCTGTTTTGTTAGGTAAAATTGACTTGCCTATAAACTAGTAGTTGACTCTGATTTAACTGTTAGCCAATTAAATAATGGCATAATACTCGTTTTCTGAATTTGGAATAGTTAAAAACTCCTACGACTCAAGGAAATCAACATGTCACAATTTGATTTTCTATTAGTTAAACAATGTATATACCCGTGATATACGGGTAATTTAGGACTGTTGCGGACAGAATGGTCCATCTCGGATAGAATGACCTATCTCGGACAGAATGGCCCATCACGGGCAGGGTTGTATATTTGGTATGTAAATGGTTGTAATATTGTAGTGTAAATGTTATCTTAATTAGTCTTGTACACTTATCATAATTGTATAGTTAGAGTTATGGTAGAATAAAGTTTTAGGAGGAGAATAGGAATAGGATCCTCCTATTATGGAAATATGTAACTTGTATATATAGCCTTTCAATTAATGAAAATAATCAAGGGGATTATTTCTTTCATGGTATCAAGAGACTAGGTCTTGCTTCAGCCATTGCTCTCGATTTTTGTGCCTTTTCTCGGCCACAACCGTCTCCGAATTCTGTCCCCCTTCACCGGAATTCGTGATATTATTTCCCCTCCTCTCCCTTTGTTCTTTCGTTATGTCTAATAACAATTTTCATCCTGCCCTCATGGTGTCTAACATCAAGAACAACATCTCTATTGTCCTTGAGATGGAAAACGTCCAATATGCGACGTGGGCATAACTATGGCATAACTATTTAAAATTCACGATATCTCCCATCAAGTCATCCATCACATAATTCCTCTCGCTGCACCTATACCCGCGGAGGATCCTCAGTTATGGATTACTCTTGATGCTACCGTTCTCCAGTGGATTTATTCCATTATTTTGGTTGACCTCTTATAGACGATCATTGAGCCGGACACTACGACTATGGCTACCTGGAATAGATTGCGTGACATATTCCAAGATAACCAACATTCACGTGTTATCACACTCGAGCAGGAATTCTCTCAAGTTCGCATGGAAGAATTTTCAAATGTGTCTGCATATTGCAAGAAACTCAAGGAGTTGGCGGACCAACTCCATAACGTTGGCGCACATGTGACAAATAATCGTCTGGTTCTACAATTGGTTGCCGGCCTTTCTGAGGCCTATAATGCCGTTGGGACTCTCTTTCGTCAAAGCAACCCATTTTCCGCTTTTTATCAAGCCCACTCCATGCTTATGTTGGAAGAAGTCGGTTTGGCTAAAAAGGCGGCTACTGGAGCATGCCCCGTAGTCCTGATGACGTCCTCCACAAATTCTTCGGGTTTTGTTGATAATTCGGGCTAAAATCGTACTCATAGTTCCGCCAGGCAAAAATAATCGTAAGAATAATAACAAAAACCGCGGGGGCAAACGCAGCGGTTCCGGTGGTGGTTCCAGTGGTCAATAGTCCGGCAGTGGGCCCCGTCCAATCAATAGTGGGCCTCCTCCCTACTGGTCCCAGTCGTGGGGCCCATGGCAGTGGGGCTGGGGCAATAGGCTGTGGCCCAACAACCCCTATTTTCCAGGCCCTTTCAACGGGCAGTGGGCTGGACAGCCCCAATTCAGGCCCAATAATAAGCCTACATCATCTCGGTTCAGCACTAGGCTGGGCAGCAGGGTGGACTGTTTGGGCCTCGGCCCATACAAGCATTCTCGGCAGTGGCCCCCACACCTACTCATACCGACATTGAGGCCGCAATGCACACACTTGGGTTGATGCAACCGAATCCAAATTGGTACATGTACATCGACGTAACGACATACATGACTTCCGATCAAGGTACTCTCTCATCTTATTCCAATTTGAGCAACTCTCGTGGTATAAGTGTCGGTAGTGGTAACTCTATTCCAATTCAGGGTTATGGTCATAAAACTTTGTCTCCCCCCAATCCTCCCCTTATCTTGAAAAATACTTTACACGCTCCCAAATTGATTAAAAACTTAGTGTCTGTCCGAAAATTCACCACTGACAATTCTGTTTCTGTTGAATTTGATTCTTTTGGTTTCTCTGTGAAGGATTTCAAGACGGGGAGTCCTCTCATGAGGTGTGATAATAGGGGAGATCTTTATCCTATCACACCCTGTTTTAGTCCATCGAGTCTAGCCTTGCCGTCAGCGTTCGCAGCCCTAGCTCCTTCCTTGTGGCATGCCCGGCTTGGTTATCCGGGATCTTCTATTTTGTCATCTTTACATAAAAATAATTTTATTTTATGTAAGGGTACGAATAGTACTCCAAATTGTCAGTCTTGTTCTTTAGGAAAAAATGTTAGGTTGCCATTTGTTGACTCGAATTCTCATACTTTAATGCCATTTGATATTATTCATAGCGACCTATGGACGTCTCCTGTTCTGAGTTCTTTGGGTCATCGGTAATATGTTCTTTTTTTGGATGATTACACTAAGTTTTTATGGACGTTTCCGATTGCAAATAAATCTCAAGTGTTTTCCGCCTTCTTAAAATTTAGAGCATTCATTAGAACCCAATTCGAACGAGAAATAAAAAATATTCAGTGTGATAATGGCAAAGAATATGACAATGGGGTGTTTCGGGAGTTCTGTGCTAACAATGGGATCAATTTTCATTTTTCTTGTCCTCATACGTCTTCACAAAATGGGAAAGCCGAACGCAAAATTCGTTCCATAAATAACATTGTCCGCACTCTCTTAATTCATGCTTCCGTACCCCCATATTTTTGGCATCATGCTCTTCAAATGACTACATATCTCCTTAACATAATTCCTTCAAAAGGTCTGACATATTCTTCCCCCCTTCAAATTTTATATAATAAGACTCCGTCTTATTCTCATCTTCAGATTTTTGGGTGCTTGTGTTATCTGTTATTCCCATCCACCACAATTAACAAACTTCAGGCCCGGTCTACTCCATGTGTGTTTTTTGGATTTTTCGTCTAATCATCGTGGTTACAAATGCTTTGATTTATCCTCCAAGAAAATCATTATTAATCACCATGTAATTTTTGATGAAACCCAATTTCCATTTACTAAAGTTCATACTCCCGAGCCTAGTTCATATAATTTTTTGGATGATGGTATATCCCCGTATATTACTCACCATTTTTCGGACATGTCCCGCACCCAAAATTCTCCAGCGGGCCCACTGCCTGTTGGACCCACTGGTCCGTCGCACACTACCGTCACTGGATCAGTTCCAGCGTTTGGGCCAGTCCAGCCCAATTCTGGAACTGGTCCAGTTCCAGCACCTGATTACCGTCTTGGGCTAACAGGCCCACTTTCTGCTGGCCAGTCCATCCCAAGCCTAGAAAATTCCCAAAATCCGCCCTCTACCTCCTCAAGTCATAGACCGGTCACTCGTAGTCAGCGGGGTATTTTTAAACCAAAGAGACATTTTAATTTAAATTCTAATGTTCTTAAATCACCCTTACCCCGTACTCATGTGTCTGCGTTAAATGACCCCAATTGGAAAATTGCTATGACCGATGAATATAATGCTCTTATTGATAATAAGACGTGGGAGTTGGTGCCCCGTCCTTCTGGTATTAATATTATTAGGTCTATGTGGATTTTTGCTCACAAGGAACATTCAAATGGTTCATTTGCACGACATAAGGCGCAACTTGTGGGTGATGGTAAGACTCAACAGGTTGGGGTGGATTGTGGTGAGATATTTAGTCCGGTGGTCAAGCCGGCTACCATTCGCATTGTACTCAGCTTGGCTCTTTCAAAAGCATGGCCTATTCATCAGTTAGATGTAAAAAATGCTTTCCTACATGGTGATCTCAAGGAAACGATTTATATGCATCAGCCGTTGGGATTCAGGGATCCCAAACATCCTCATCATGTCTGTTTGTTGAAGAAGTCCTTATATGGGCTTAAGCAGTCTCCACGGGCCTGGTATACAAGATTTGCTGACTATGTTTCGACTATTGGGTTCACTCACAGCAAGTCGGATAATTCCTCGTTCATCTACCGTCGTGGTGCGTCCTTGGCCTACATTCTATTATATGTGGATGATATCATTTTGACTGCCTCTACAGATGCCTTACGCCATTCTATCATGACCATGCTCAGCTCTGAGTTTGCTATGAAAGACTTAGGGCCCTTGAGTTACTTTTTGGGGATTGCCGTCGCTCGTCATTTCAATGGATTGTTCTTGTCTCAACGGAAGTATGCATCTGAGATCATCGAGAGGGCAGGGATGTCATCCTGTAAGTCCACTACCACTCCAGTTGATACAAAGCCCAAGCTTAGTGCCGCGGCTGGTATACCCTACGAGGATACGACCAGCTATCGCAGTCTTGCAGGGGCCCTTCAGTATCTGACCTTTACGAGACCGGATATTACATATGTTGTCCAGCAGGTGTGTTTGTTCATGCATGATCCCAGAATTGAGCACATGAATGCACTCAAACACATCATTCGGTATATTCAGGGAACACTTGACTATAGTTTGCATTTATATCCTTCCTTGACATCCACACTTGTTTCGTATACAGATGCTGATTGGGGTGGTTGTCCCGATACCAGACGGTCTACGTCAGGCTATTATGTGTTCATTGGCAACAACCTGGTCTCCTGATCTGCAAAGCGTCAGTCGACTCTATCCCGCTCAAGTGCCGAGACTAAATATCGAGGGGTAGCTAATGTGGTCTCGGAGTCATGTTGGTTACGTAATTTGCTGTTAGAGCTTCATTGTCCCATTCAGAATGCAACCTTGGTTTATTGCGATAATATTAGTGCCATCTACCTTTCTGGTAATCCAGTTCAGCACCACCGCACTAAGCATATCGAAATGGACATTCACTTTGTCCGTGAAAAGGTTGCTCGTGGTCAAGTTCGCGTATGCCATGTCCCGTCGCGATATCAAATTGCAGACATCTTTACAAAAGGTCTTCCCGCGATCCCTTTTGAAGATTTTAGGGACAGTCTCAGTGTTCGAAGACCGCCCGCTATGACTGCGGGGGGTGTGAAACAAGGTATATACCCGTGATATACACTTGGTATACATAGTGTATATCACGGGTAATTTTGGACTGTTGCGGACAGAATGGCCCATCTCGGACAGAATGGCCCATCACGGGCAGACTTGTATATTTGGTATGTATATGGTTGTAATATTTGTAGTGTAAATGTTACCTTAATTAGTCTTGTACACTTATCATAATTGTATAGTTAGAATTATGGTAGAATAAGGTTTTAGGAGTAGAATAGGAATATGATTCTTCTATTATGGAAATATGTAACTTGTATATATAGCCTTTCAATTAATGAAAATAATCAATAGGATTATTTCTTTCACTATATAAACATCATATTTCGTCCATTTCATTTTGTTTGACATCTTTTTACTTGGCACAATTTTTTTTTTTTAAAAATTGTGATTTGAAATGATGCTAAAACATTTAGTTATAAGATTTTTGAAACATATAATCTTAAACATGAACATCTGTGATTGTAAATGTTTTACATTAAGAAAATATAGAAATGTTTTAACAATGGAGTATTAACTTTTAATGGAAGTTAATGTCAAATAATTGGAATGTTTTTAAAAATATAATTAGGTTAAATAGAGAAGTTTCTGAAAATTTTCAAGATAATTACATAATACAAAAAATAACTAAAGAAATATTTCCTTTTTGCTTCTTAGAAGGAAGTCGATGGAGATAAAATCAAAGACCTTAATTAAACATTGATGTTGCATTGTTGATATAAATTTGAGATTATTAATAACGAAATGGGACCTTTAAGCCAGTTGGCAATTTACAATTTTTCAGTAGGTCATTTTGACTCATTGAGTATTTGATCTTTCCAAGTGATTTGAGGATTAGTTTTTTGGTTTTCCATTTGATGTTTGTTATCTTCATTGAAGCCTCGATTAATTTGGATGCATATCGCATAAGACTCAATTAAACAGAAGCGCTCCCTAATACTTTTTTCATAATTAGGACTTGAAATCGAAATCTCTGATTAAGGATGAATAATTCTATACATCACAATACATTTATTGTTCAGATAGTCATCAACTGAGCTATTGACTAGCGGACACCAAATAGAAAACCAAAAAAGGACTAGAAAAAGACAACTAACATCAAACTTTCACGTTTCACTGCATTCAACAATTCTTCAAATCAAATTCCCCTCCCGCTCACTCAGTATTCCATTTACCCACTGATGAAAATTCTTCCGATTTTACTAATATTATCGGTCGGGAAACTAGTAAAGAAATACGGTTCAACTGAATTTAATAATATTCATCCAAACTTCATATATGTATAAAATTTTAAAATTTGAATTCACTAACAAATGTACAAATCCCCAATGATCAAACATTGGATTCTTTTTTTTTCCTTAGTAAATGTCGAGAATTTCAAGAATCGATCTATTACAAAGTGGACAATTACCTCGATTTACCCAAAGCTCTCTTGAACACACCCTGCAAAATGTGTGCCCACATGGTATGAATGCTGCTCCTTTTTTCCTTCTCATGCACACACAACACACACAATCACTCCCCACCACTCCCTCATCTTCTTTTTCCATTAATAATTCTCCTTCATAGACTTCTGTTTCCTCTAACAATCTCATCAACGACATTCTCGTTGGTGTCCCGGGTACAGTTCTATCCGGGCCATCACTATCGGGCCTTAACGGATTTGAATTCGAATCCAGGCCCGGCCCGCTAACTTCAGTGTCATCTGATTCGGCTCTGAAGTGGCGTTCTGCTGCTAATGCCGTCGCCAAGTTCATCCTTGATGAAGATGAACTTCCTTCCACCGCCAAACACGTTGCTGACGGTATTTCTGGCGATGTGTGGATATGATGATTCATCACTTCTACGTCATTGTTTTCGTCATCGTCAACGACATTTAACGTTGTTGCTGGCAAGATACCCCAAGTGGGCCCACAACATCCGATTCCTTTCAATCCTAACCGTTCAGTTAGACTCTTTCGTCGTCTTATAACTCGATCACCACCATTCATTATCTCTATGTGTCAGCAATTCACCTTTGTTCTTCTTGCTAATCCTTCTCTTAGAATTTTCCTGCAATCCAAAACCCAAAATTTCAGCTATTATATATATAGAGGCTGAATCCGGAGTTGAATTTTATGGGTTCTAATTTTTAGGATAGTCAAATAAGGTGTTATTAATTGGATTTTAAACTTAAAGTTGTACGTATTTGGTACTGAACAATTAAAATTAACATAAAGTTTGAACTAAAATTACCAGACTTGATCGAACCGTACGACAGCTTCTAGCTCCACTTTAAAGATGAATATTCGACATAGGATATTTACAACAAACATGTGTATGCTTATAAATTTTCAACACTCAATATAAAAATTATCATTAATTAACAATTTGAACAAGTATATACACTTATTTGATGGGTTCAATTGAATTCGATATCGTTTGACACACATTAAAGGTTGAACCATGTCACAATTTTTAATTTCTATATAAACATGTCTATAGGAAGGGTGAAATGGAAAATAGAAAAGGTATAGAGAGGAGAAATAATATATATACTTACCAAGAATCAAAATTGAAATTAATTCCCCATGGTCACTACCACCACCTCTTTTTCTGATTCAATTTATTAGCAAAAATGGAAAACAAAAATGAAGGAAGAAAATTGGGTTCTAGGGGGTTGGAGGGGAAGAGCTTTATTTTGGTAAGAATTATGGGAAAGTCAATGAAATGTGGTTGTTTTTGTGGAGAAAGATAAGAGAGGACTAGTAGGTATGATAGTGCTACTATTCTTCTTCTATTGAAGCTTTGAATTAGAAAACAAACAAAAAGACAAAAAGGGAGAAAAGAGCAACAAAAGGAAAATAATTGGTGGGTTCTTGGTGGTGTAAATTAGATTACCTTATTTGTTTTTGAAAATTCAAGGATTAATAAGAGGTGAATGTAAGATTTGAATTTTATGAATTGTGGAATTCGTAATAGGGATTTCATAGGTTAGTAATTAGGTTCTAAATTTAATTTTTATATTTATTTGAACTTTTTAATATATATATATATATAAAGTTTGTGTAAAAATCACTACTAATTCTTCCGAACCATATATTAAAAATTGATTTAATGGTATAGACGTCTATGACCTCCGCTTCTATGCCTTGTGGTAATGATTCCTGACATTATGACTTTACCATAACGATCTTGTCCACAGATTAAATTATTTCGTAAATTGAATTTTACTTGACTGTTTATTACTCCATCCGGATAAAAAAGAGTGTCCACTTAGCCTTTATTTTTTGAGTAAAAAAAGTGTTCACTCACCAAATCAAGAAAAAATTAACCTTACTTTTTCAGATTTATCCTTATTAATTGTTTAGGTGATCAAATTTCAATACATATTTAATTAAGAACATTTTTATTAAATTATTAATTTTTACTTAAAAATTAATATTTTTTTAAAGGATGCGAAAAATAATTAAGTGGACACGCTTTTTAATTTGAAGGGAGTATCTTATTGCGTGTGATGGGGATATAAGTGTTAAAACCTACATTCGCCTCTCAGAATAACTATTAAGTATTATTTTATTTTCTGAGAAAGTTTGAGTATTTGCCAAGGATAATATATAAAAATTTATATATTATATATAATTAATTATATAAATCATGTATACCGACTAGAAAAGAAAGTATAAATTCGATCGATTATTTGGTGAAAGATTGCCTTACTTTGTTTGGTCTGAAAACTAAAGGAACAAAGATTAATTAGTATTTTATTTTATGATAAAGTCTTGAGTCTTTGACAAGAATTCTCATAGTTTTTTTATTGAATTAAATATTTCAGAAAATTACGTGTTTGTATAAGGTTTTAGGTAATCGCCGGCCTTAAATAAAGTCAAAAGCCATCGAAGCAGGCTCACGGATCAAGATTTTTCCATGTGGCATTTGCCTTTGGCTTTAGGATATCTTTATCCTTTTTGAAGAAAACAATTAGTATTTATTATTTTATTATCATTTCATCTTACTTTATGTTCAATGATTCAGTGTGTAGTTTGAGTCGTTAAACCACACGTTATATAATATTAGGAATAAATTGTACATTTAGGGCTCGTTTGGTATGAGTGAAAATGTTGGTACTTTATAAAGCAGTACGGAAAGTAAATAACTATTACAAGTATTCGAAAGGATGAACAAATATTCAATCTTCAGAAATTGAATCTTGTTAAACAAATAGGCCAATCTTCAAAACTGCCGCAAGCTTGTTGTGTCTTGAATCTTGATAACCTGAAATCAAGAAATAACTAAATCTGGATGGTTACAACGTTGTGTGTTGAGTCGAGTGATAGCCTTCTGTCCTTAAGACAAGATTGCCCCGTATATATGCTTTTACGTTAGAGGGCAATAGTCTCCCAAGATAAAACAACACTTTAATCTCAACACTACAAAGCCAATAGGTTGAGCCTGGCGAAGAAAACAAATATGAATCGACTTGCTGAAGATATGGAATAGGAAGGAAGAGTTTCTCTTTACTCTTCTCTTTTGTCTCTGTGTATATAGTGTGTCTCTGTTGTGTATATCTTGTGTATATGTGAGGGTTTGGTCACTGTTTTTCACTGAATTTTAGTCACTGTTTCGAGCAATTTTTGGCCACTATTTTCGTGACTGTTTTGCCTGTTTTTCAGTGTCTTTACCGTCACTAAATTGAGCCAAAGAAGGCTCAATATATAGCAAGGAGGAGGGGCTGTACAATTGCCCAAAACATGGCTGTTAATGGTCATTAGGAGGGCATTAAAACAGCTAAGTAATGGCTGTTAATGGCCATTGAAGGAGGCTGCTTAATGGACATGAATGAGGGTGAAAATGGAGGAGTTAATCAGCCAAATAATGGCTGGTTAATGCTCCATATTCTGCCTTCCGTCACCCCACAATCAACTTTCCAGAAACTCTGGGGACCAAACTGTAAATATTGAAACTTCAGGGACCAAACTGTACATATGAAAGAATTTAGGTCCAAACTGTACATATGAAACTACATGGATCAAACTGTACATCTGACAGAGTTCTCTGGTCCAAAAAGATAATATCAGAAAGTCCCCACAACCCACGACCCGAGACTCGAGACCCGAGACCCAAGCCCGAGAACGAGCCCGAGACCGGACGGGACGGGACGGGACGGGCGGGTGGGCTTAGCCATGAACCCAAGCACATCTAGGTCTTCCCTCCTTTAAACACATAGGATACCCCTTGGGGTCCCAAACCCTTTACCATTTAGAGACTTATATAGAGAGTAATTCTTCATATTCCCACCGATGTGGTAGATTTGTCCCATACCACATTTCCATGCCTCAAACACCTTACTTCGTGGACCAGTATCTCTTTCATTTCTCAACGAAATTTGACGATTCTTGGCCCTACGGTCATCTACTCACTTCGTAGATCATGCATGTGTAAAGAGACAAAGCCTCCAACATGCGGAACACTAGTGTTTAATTCATCAAAGATGGGTGGACACATCTCCCCGCCAAAGGAAAATTTCCAACAATCCCCTCTATGAAAGAGAGATTGTGGCGCACACACAAGGTGCCTACATTTCAGCAATCTTTCAGCGAGAAGAAATTGCATCAGGAGAGGTAGCTTTCGCTTTGAACCTTCCCTAGTTGAATACCATCGGACTTACTTACTGCGCGGTGAACGTGATGTCTTGAACCGTCAATGTTTAGTGTAAGCCAAGACAATGATATCAACACAATAACTCTTCTTATTCGTTTTCCTTCTTACATTTCTGTCCGTTGTGGCCGTGGACACACTTGGATTCTTAAGTGCGTTCATTTGAGGCGGCCATCCTCGCACTTAAATAGGTGATCTCCTACAAGGTATCCTGCTATACCCCACTTCACAAGTGTTAGAAATCATTAAAAGTTTCCCCAACCTTAACCTCAACCGTTTGAGGATCATTAAAGGTTTGGAAGCTTAACCTTTACCCACCATGCAGGTAGCACTTTCATGTCTATCGCGGGAACAACTTTGGATTCATGTTTCCGTACATAAATCATCATCCGAAGTGCTTCTTGCTTCCACCGAAGCGCTCAACTGAACCTTTTGCCGCTTAATTTTCCCATTGAACCAAATTCTTGGGATCTCCAATCAGTATGATTGGGTTTCCACCGCAAATGTTCGTATTATTTGGGTTTTAAGCCCATTCCCCTAGACCGGCAGAACACTTGATCTCCGGGTAGTCCCTTAGTTAGTAAACAAGGAAGTGACAGCCGTGATGATCAACTGCCATACGGTCTTATGTCTCCTGACAGATATGTCCAGACGCCGTCATCCGTGTCCTTCCTAAAGCCGACCGGCTAGCCACAGTGTATAACTGCTGAAGGCACAGGTTTCTCCCAATAAAGGACGTCCTCTAAGGAGTCGTGAAGTTACTCAACTTCTTTCATGCTTTGTATAAAGCGATAAACTCCGATTCCATCATGAATCGGCCGATTCAGGTTTGCTTAGAGGATTTTCCAAGAACCACCATACACATTTACTTGTGGCTTTGGTGTTCTTCAGATCTGATGTCTAGTTTGCATCACTGTGTTCTCCCAGAACCGCTGCACATCCAGAATACTATAATCTGTAGATAAGCGAATAATTCAGATATCGTCATATCCGACTTAACGCCTTCTATCGATCATGTATTAAAATCATCAGTAATCCTTAGTTCAACTGATCTGCTTTGTATTACGATACCAGGTCAGTTGTAGTATGTACAATACATTGAACTACACGTGACCTGAGCATATCACTCATTGTCTATGGGTGCACCATGATTCCAATCAGTTCTATGATTCATATCCATTGGTGGCTTCAACGAGACTGTCAACTATCGACCAGTCCGTTAGATGTCTTAGAAATCCAATTCCTAAGATGTCATATGTGATACCCATATCTTTCATATCGAGACTTTGTTTCAATATGACTTTTACTTTCAGACTGTTGATTCTCCAACTGTTGGCTTTCTAACTTTAGAGTCATTGTTTCTGTGGTCAGATTCATTGTTTCTGTTTTATCTGAAACTTCCAGGACCAAAATGTAAACATTTTAGGGACCAAAATGTAAACATTTTAGGGACCAAAATGTAAACATTTTAGGGACCAAAATGTAAACATTTTAGGGACCAAAATGTAAACATTTTAGGGACCAAAATGTAAACATTTTAGGGACCAAAATGTAAACATTTTAGGGACCAAAATGTAAACATTTTAGGGACCAAAATGTAAACATTTTAGGGACCAAAATGTAAACATTTTAGGGACCAAAATGTAAACATTTTAGGGACCAAAATGTAAACATTTTAGGGACCAAAATGTAAACATTTTAGGGACCAAAATGTAAACATTTTAGGGACTAAAATGAAAGTTCAGGAAGAAGCCCAACAGTTCAGCAAACCAACTCTGATCCTCTTCTTTCAACTCTCCGGTTGGGAAGGCTGTTTCAACATCCATGCCACGCAAGACTGCAATGGCCCTGGATGTTAAGCTACTCGCAGGGGAGCACTTGTACAAGTAACCGAGGCTTTATACTCATCAATAGATCCATCTACTTTGTACTCACATTTGAGTATCCATTTTCACAACCCAAAGGTTCTTTTCCCGGAGGAAGATTAACCATTACGCAAGTATGGTTCTATATGATGGTATCTATTTCTCTCTTTGTGACCCGAGACCCGAGCCCGATCCCGAGACTAGACCGGACGAAACGGGCGGGCGGCAGCGGCGCGCGTGTGGGCTTAACCATGAACCCAAGCACATCTAGGTCTTCCCTCCTTTAAACACATGGTATACCCCTTGGGGTCCCAAACCCTTTACCAATTAGAGACTTATATAAATAGCAATTCTTCATATTCCCACCGATGTGGTAGATTTGTCCCACACCACATTTCCATGCCTCAAACACCTTACTTCGTGGACCAATATCTCTTTCATTTCTCAACGAAATTTGACGATTCTTGGCCCTACGATCATCTACTCACTTCGTAGATCATGCATGTGTAAAGAGACAAAGCCTCCAACATGCGGAACACTAGTGTTTAATTCATCAAAGATGGGTGGATGCATCTCCCCGCCAAAGGCAAATTTTCAACAGATAATTAATCCTGAAATTAAATTTGAGATGAGTTTATCTCACGTTTGATTGGGATAAAATCACGGTATAACTATGTTTTCAGATGAAAATGATTCTAACAAAAAACACAGTTAGAGATTTGTATTATAAGGTTTAAAGACAAGTAGGTTGTATCCGATCTGAAGAGCTCCTTAATGAGTCCGGTATCACGAGCTAGGTTATACGAGTAAATAATAAGAAATTTAGTAAGTAAAATAATAGGCAACTAAAATGAATAAATCAATTAGATCCGAAATGAACAATGAACAAGTGCTTTGGTATATTGATCTGAAAGAGAAAATATTGGTTATAAGTGTAAGCTTGGAGAATATAGTGTGTCTTCATTCTCTTCTAAGTCTTCTATATATAAAACAAAACTAGACTATTATGCCCCATAAAGTTATGATGACGTGAGTGTGCCGATGTCACTGTGCGCACATGCGCCGCGATACTCTGTTCTAGGAGGGCTGATGTGATGAGGGTTGTTGGGAGTGGGAGACAACTATATAGAAACCCGGGGACATTAGACTTCTCAGATACGCTAGTCTTTCCGGGGACATTTTTTTCCAATACAGATAGTCCCCCACTTTCCAGGGCCTTTGAACCCATGGGACCGGGAAGTTGAAGAGTTTATTCTACCATCAATTCTTGCCCTCTCATGATATTTCCCGAAACTTGCGCTCTAACCTGACCGGTTGTCCTTCTCCGCACGCCGACTTTTTTCGTTAAATACTCTGCGGCCCTTATAAGATTTACTTTACATGCATCACGTGTTCATCCACATGATTCCCTCGGGAGTAGATACCATAACAACGATTTGATTTCCTTCATTTTAAACAAAACGTCACCTCTTCCCTTACCTTATACATATCCTCTCACTTTCAAGGACTCTCATTTGCTTTCCCTATCTTTCAGCACTCTTTTTTGCTCTTCAGAAAAAATAAATCAGTTTATATTCCTTTTCTCTTCAATCTCTCTACCATGTCTTCTGATTCCTCAGTAGTTGGCGACGTTACCACCAGAGCATAGAACGTCGCTCGTGGTGATACCAACGTCTCTATTCACCAAGTGCCCATCGTAGATTGTCTACCATCGGTCAGTAGGACGTCGAGAAAAAAGAAATCATCAACTTCTTCTTCCCAATTTCCAAGCTAACACTTATATTCCCAACACTTGGTCTTCTTTAAAAGACCTTACGAAGCACTCAACTTCCACGACTTCCGAGTTCGAGCGGTCCTGACCAGCTAGTAAGTACAAATCTTCTATTAGCGCTTGCTATTTGAGCTGGGTGAAAGTAGATTGCGGCTTGACTGACATAGAGGTGCTCCTCTCTCGGGAAGGGGAGAACATCACTTCCTACCGGGGATACTCTTTCGTATACACATCATTTTTCAATGAGGGTGAGACAACTCATTGATCTCGTGATTCTGGAATTTTGCCAAAAATACAAGGTATGCCTGACTCAGATTGGTCCCGCAACGTGGAAGAAAATCGCATTCCTCCGATACCTTTCTTCATAAGTGGGGAGGATTTTACCCTTTCTCACTTAATCCGCCTCTATTCTCCCAAAATCTTTAGGGCGGGAGTCATTCAATTGTCCCCTCATAGATAAAATATTTTAATTACCAGAATCGATGATGATTTCGATCGGAGATGGATGGAGAGATACATCGTCATTGCGACCAGGGACCTAGTCAAGCCCTCGGAGACGCCTATCCTAGAGCAATGGAATTTTGACCGTAAGTGTTTTGCCTACGCCTGCCTTCTCTGCTTCATCTTTTTAGGTTTTAAATAATGTCTCTGAATTTTGTGCTTCTTCTTTTCTCAGTCATAGTGCTTGGCCCGCTGGGTCTAAAACATTCTGGACTACGCGTCTTCCACCCTTCGTACGTGGCAGGAGATTGCGTTAAAACACAATTGGAAGGGAGGAAATCATGGTACTCTAAATGGAGCATCGATCCAAGCTTTTGCTGAGGTTCCCGAGGATATGGACGTGGCTCTGGAGCAAGTTATACAAGTTGCAGCTCAATTAGGATGAGATCCAGAGGCTGCCACTTCTGTCAGATCCAAAATGTCATTATCTCCCTCTTCAACTCTTCCGGTCAAAAGGGTCAGACCGAGTGCTGAGGAGAAGGGTAGTTAAAGGCCGACCTCGGCAGCCTTAGTCATTCCTTCCGTGGCTATTGAATTGGCGTCCAACGCCAGTGAAGAGGAAATAGATTCTGTTCCAAGGCTTTCTAGTCAAATGGATGCTAGATTTGAGGTCGTCACCACTGATCTCTTTAGGGAGATAAATTTATCTGAAAAAATGAATTCTTGCTCCAGTCAGAGTTGGAGGTGTGACTCTGGGACCTGCATCCGTTCCGTGCATTCCATTATGTACATGGGCTGCCCCTACTCCGGTTCCTCAGATGAAGGCTCCTACGCCCTAAGGTCATGTGCCCAGGAGGCGAATTGAGGATCCTAGCACCGGTGTGCGCAGTGAGGGTCCTCGAAGCTCCCGCAGATCGAGGCTAGTTGATACTTTCCCGGTGCCAGTCCGCAATCCTACTATTCATCGATAGGTCACTTTCTCGGCCTGTAGGGGTTGCTAACTATTTACTGCCTTTGGCGTGCGAGAGGGACAATGAGTAGATAAGGAATGTTTCCGACGATTGCTTCCTCAATATTGGGGCTCATGCGGTCGCCTAGGTATGTGACCATCTTACCTTTCAATTTGTTTTTATATCGTGATTCCTGATATTTCCTGATATGTCCTTTACCCCAAGAAAGCCTGCTTACCATGAAAGGTTTTCAACGAAAGCTTACCGAAGAGAGGGAAAGGATGTTGGAGTATCAGAAGTTGCAAAAGAGACTCATGGCTCTAGAAAGCTAGCTGGTTTCGACAGAGAATCTGGAGGCCAGGTTGGCCCAGTCAGAGCAAGATAGGAGAATTTACAGCAAGAAGGCTGCCAAGTTTCACAAGGAGCTCCTGGATCTTCAGAAGAAGTGGTCCGAGCATCAAAAGCATTTTTGCTGATTTGGTCCAGAGGGAAACAAACATGGTGTGGAGGATTAAGGTCATAGGGATTGAACTCGAGGCTTGTAAGAAAGACAAAGCTTATGTGGAGAGAGCTCTGACTACTCTAGAGGGGAAATGTGATAACCTGTCTGTCCTGTATGATAGGTAGGCCAAGCACAACCAGGATATGATCGATAACAACACTTCCCTTCGTAAGGATATGCAGAAAGTCAGCATGTCTGATACGAATGTCGTAGTCCAGCAGCTGAAGATGGACTTTATTCTTGAAAAGACCCACTCAGTGTACCAGGCCCGAGTGCAGGCTCTCCAGGAGGTTTATGAGGGATTATTAAATATTAACGCCGCCCTGGCCGTTGCTTTGAAGGTGGAAGATATGGCTCAGAAGGCTTTTCTCGTGCATGCCCCATCTGTGGACGTTGTTCAATCTTCTGACAGCGAAAGCTGGTCTCATGAATGTGAAGAGGAAGCCCTTATTGGATGCAAGAAACATTCTTTCGAGGTCCCCGTAGCTGAAAACGGAAATGAGAAAGGTAACGGGGAGGAGACCCGTCTTGAAAACCTTCCGAGGCTCCGAAGGCAATGGGAAATGACGCGGGAGTGTCACTCCCGAATGAACCACCGGCCTCCTCAGCTCCGGAGACACATGCCCTTGCTGGAACCTTAGAAGCCGCACTCATTGATGTTTGATTCTAGTAGTCCCTTCATGGGGGTTTTTAATATTTCGAATATGTTTTCTTGCTTTTTGAAGAATTTTTGTACTGTTTGCTAATATTGTCCGTGTTTTTAGGCATTTTTGTGGAATGTATTTAAGCTATCTTGTATTTTTGCCTCATGAATTATAAAATTTGTGTGTTAAATTACCTAAGTCCTGTGTGGGAGGCATTATATATTGCTTGTCACTCTGGTAATATTGGTATGCTTTATGGTCGGGTGTAGAATTACCGATCCTTTGAAGTGGAGTAGTTCAACCATAGAGATCCTTCCACCCGAGGACCCCCTCATCGAGATTATGCTCTATGGAGAATTCGAGCGCTTGTGTTTAAGTTCCACAATTACATTCTTATTTCTTGGTAATATGTAAGGGATTCTGAGCAATCGTTTCCCCAATCCGAGAATGTTACTTTCGACTGCGTATGTTATGATTGAGAATTTAAATCATCCATTTCATAATAAAAGGAGGCCTCCTTTGTTCGGTGCCGATAAGTAGGCTGTATCGACCTCATCTTATACTGGCATAAAGTTATATTCCTTCACGTTCTGAGGCATATTAGCTGTGTCGTGTGTTCGTGGTGGATATTATTAGGTTTTGGAGGACACGTTCATACGAACAACTTTAGAGTGCAGAAAGCACAAAACAAGCCTAGTTTTATTCATTGCGTTCGTATGTAGACCCAAGTACATGTGTTTTCTGACAAAACTTAGAAAATACAAAGAGGCGAAGGCCACTGGCCCCTTTATCTAGGAGCAAATCTCTTTCCCTTGTGTTTGCATTTCCACAGAGAGTTCTTCTAAGTAATACGATTTACAGTTATTGCCTCATTTAAAACCTTACCAGCGAAAACTCATTCATGAAAAACACCGGTCAGGGAAAAGAGTGCCGGACGTATTTTCCTGTCATCACTTTGACATTCTTTGGGCACGTGATTTGTATGACCATTCCCAGACTTGATGCTAGTCTCAGCCCTGCGATAAAAAAATGGTTATGGAAACCAAAAAAGGAAAAGAGGGTGAATTCATACCTTGCAACATTTAAGGTCGTATTGTGGGGGAAAATTGTTTGTGAATTCTGGTAAGCTCATCGTTTGTATTGCTAGTCGAGGTTGATATGTCAGATCATATTCAGTTATCTCGACAGACTATTTTGATAGCCGGCTTGTGAGATTTTCCCCTTGTAATAGGGTATGCAGATGGGCATTTTTCGTATGGCCATACCGGATGTCATTAGAAGTATGGTCGTAGATTTCGTATGGCCATGACGAGGGCCAAGGCCTGCTTTTCTACATCCGGCTACCGTGACTCAGCCCATGTTAATGTCTTGCTAGCATAATAAATGCAGAGTTACACCTCTCCTTCTTCTAGCACTAGATCAATGTTAATTGACACAGTCGAGACAATTATGTATGTGAGCAGTCTTTTTTTTTTGGTTTGGCCATCACGTGAGGGCTAGCTAAGTAAGCCTTGAGGTCATGCAGGCTCTGGCTACACTCCTGCATCCATTGGAATCGACGATCCTTTTTCATGAATTTGAAAAATTCATGACATCGGTCTGCTGATCGTGACATAAACTTCCCAAGGCCGCAACCTTTTATGTCAATCTTTAAACCATTTTGACGTTATTTAATCCGCTTGGCATCTCTTGGATAGCCTTAACTTTATCGGGGTTCATCTCGATGCCGCGACTGGAGACGAGGAAACCTAAGAACTTTCTAGACCTGACTCTAAAGGCATATTTCTCCGGGTTTATCTTTATGTCGTGACGACGTAGGACATCGAAAGTTTCGGCTAAGGATGCCAGGTAGGTTTCATCTTCTGGGGATTTGAGCAGCATGTTGTCGATGTAGACTTCCATTGTATGGCCGATTTGTTTTTCGAACATTTTATTCACCAATCTCTGGTAAGTTGCTCCTGCATTCTTGAGACCAAAAGGCATTACATTGTAACACAAAATATCGTGATTAGTTATGAAAAAAGTTTTTTCCTGGTCTTCCGAGTGTAATTTGATTTGATTGTATTCGGAGTATGCATCTAGGAAACTGAGCAGTTCATGCCCAACTGTGGTATCAATCGTTTGATCAGTGTGTGGCAAAGGAAACGAATCCTTAGGACACACCTCATTTAAATCCTTAAAGTCCATACACATTCTGAATTTTTGGGGACCACTACCATGTTAGCCAGCCACGCGGGGTCCTCAACCCTCAGTACTAATCCTATATTAAGCAGACGTGTCACCTCATCCTTTCTGAATTGGTCCATGACAATAGATATTAGTTGTTTCCTTTGTCTCACTAGGGTGTGATTAGGATCAACACTCAGTTGGTGAATAGCTATCTTTAGGGGATCCTTGTTATTTCAAGGTGAGACCGTGTAAAGCAATCAGAATTAATCTTTAAATAACATAAAAATGCACTTTTGAGCCCAGGTGAAAGCTCTGAGCCCAGGTATACCTTCTTTTCGGGATGTCCTCGAAAAGCATCACACTTTTCTACTCTAAGATGATTGAGTTTGTGGGGTCCTTGTCTAATGGCAGGATGAATCATTTCGGGATGCCTAGATCCGAGCACCCTTCCTATGTAAGTTGTTCTCTCATTCCTTTGAGCATTTCTTTTAGGCTCGGTGTCTGTAACTGCTATTTATCTGCCTTTTGTTCTTGCATAGCCGTCACTGTGAATGCGTCCTCCGATCGGGGATAGCTACTACTTCCTCTGATTTCTCCAATCCCCCAAGGTGTGGGAAATTTAACCTTCTGGTGATAAGTTGAAGGAACTACCTGCATTACGTGCAACCATGGTCGTCCTCATATTGCGTTGTATTCCATATCTCCGATTACTATATCGAAGGCTGTAACCTACTTCATGCCGTCAGCGTGAACCGTCAATTCAACTTCTCCTCTTGTCAGCTCGTTGGACATGTTGAAGCCCGCCATCACCTTTGTTACGGGGGTGATTGACTCATCCATTTGCATTTCTTCATATTTCGCATAAGCGGACATTTTGAAAATCGTAAATTCCACCTCGATGCACACCCTTTTGAATCAGCTTTCTCGTGGCTGAGTCCAATATAACACACATAATTCTACTAAATGTCACATCACAATTTAAATAATCAACTAGTTTTGATACAGAAATTAAATTGCATGTCAAATCTGGAACATAAAAACATTCTTCAATCATATCCTGTCATTTAGCCTAGTTGTTCCTTCTTTTGTAGCCACCGAGCTACTTCCGTCTGGAAGACGAACCAGACACTTAGCAATGTCTCTCTTATTGCTAAGTTCCTACGAATTACCTGTCATATGGTTGGTAGCTCCAACATCTATGATCCAAGATGATTTTTCGGTCTTACTATCCATTTTTCTATTCGGGTTTATTCTCTGGGAATTCAACATGTGAATCACAGTCTACTGGATCTCATCGCTCAAATTGTGAAGACTTGTGCCACCTGTGTTCACCGATCATGTCTTCTCCTAAGTTCCTTTTTTGACAACCACAGTGTTAGCTCGGTAGTTGTCTCTTCTACAATTGGATCAGGTTCACCCTATCTTTGTTATTCTTTGTCCTCGTCTTCTTTCTTCGATTTTCTCATCTTCTTTTTTATTTCCTGGCCGCCAATTCGGATAACCAATGAGTCGAAAACATCTGCCTACAACGTGTTCCGATCTCTTGAAATGTGTGCAGAATGTACCATTATTTTTTTCTTTACCTGAGTCACGGTAAGGGTTTCTTTCCCGTAAAGCCACGGTTTCACTTCGGTCCTCTTATTTCTGTGTGACTCCTCTCACACGCTGTTCTTGCACCAACTTCTAATAGACTTTCTTTAATGATGACAACTATTCCTGAGCCAGTATGTTCGACCTCACCATTTCATACGTTCCCTCATCCAATCCCATGAGGAAAAGATGCATTTTTTCTTCTTCTCTTTTGGCTTCTAGGCCCGTTCCTAGATTACACGTGCACTTTCCGCACATACCAGTTGAGATATGTTTGTGATTCGCTAATTCCTCCCACAACTTAGTGAGTGTTCCATAGTACTACACTATGGGCCTTTCTTTTTGCTTGCACTTCGCTAGTTCCGCCTTTAGTTATTGCATCCACGGACCGTTAATAATGGCGAACCGCTCTCGGATTCTCGTCCATAATTCTTTCGCTTCCTCTTTATGTGTAATTATTGAGCGAACCATCGGTTCTATGGTGTTGCTAATCCACGACACCAATAGTGAGTTTATAGTCAAACAATCTTCCAAGTCCGCGACTCTTCGTCCGATTTTTAAATTGTATAGTCGACGAAGCCGAACTTTTTTCTTGCTCTTAGAGATGTCCTCATGAATCTAGATCATTCTTCATAATTATTTCCCTTCAATTGGATTTGTTTCACCACAATTCCAGGGTTATCATTCGACGTAATGTCGTAGGGAGAGATTATTTTTCTTTGGATTTTATTTTATTCACCGGCAATTTCTTTGCTGGCATTGCCGATTTCTTTACCGTCACATGTCATTGTTTTAGGATTTTATGTTCTTTTTAACGTGGCTCTGATACCATATTAAAATTGAGACATGGACGAGAATTTAGGGAGACAAAAATAATGAGAGAATTCTTTCTAATTTTCATTCATCATAATGACCTCCTTATATAAAGGTAAGATCATCATTTTCCTAGTCCAATAGGGTAAAGGGTAACCCTATTATAGTAGGACTACAAATATTATATTATCATAATTATTAAATCATATATTATAGTAAATAGACCTAACATATTCTGATACTTTTGATTAATATTTAAAAATTAAATTATTACATAATAAATCAAAGTTATATTTGTACTGTAAACCCTACATAGGCTTTTCCAAGATTATTCATTTATAACATTTTTTTTAAAAAATCTTGATATTAAATTATTAAGGGCTAAGGACGTAATTGTCCATCTGATCCCCACTAAAGAAAACCATATGGCCCAATAATGTGTTAAAGACATTTGTTAGCCCATTAACTAAACCCAAAACTAGTCAAAACTTTTGATACACTTTTTAACAGAAAACAGAACCCCGTGGGAAAAACCCTGCAAAACTCACGCTACAAACACGCTTTTGAAGAAGGAAAAATTTCTATAAAACATATAAAAGGTGTCAATAGATAGCAAAATCAAATTTACTAACAAAAAATCAAGGGCAAAAATTGCGGCCACAAAAATAATCATACAGATCAAAAAATTTCACACGAATTGCGCCCCAAAAATCAGCTAATTTGAGTTGATATCTCTGAAATTGTGCAACTGATTCAACATAATGACTTTAATTTCAAATTTCACTCCAGTTTTGGTTCCAATGTTGATTCAAGATGGAGGTAATTGGTTGAGCAACATTGAATTTGAGAATTATAGTATTAACAAAATTTTGATTAATTAAGATTGTAGTTATAACTATTTTGTTGAAGAGATATACAAGCAATTAGGTAGGATTCATCTACAAATATAATGAAGATTAAGTATGTGGTGAAGTCTGGATCAATGCCTATATACAATGATATGAGTGTCAAAATGTATATGGCGATGAAGAAGCAAAACATTTATATCAATGAATATCCATTACGCATAACAATGAAAGATGTTGGTGAATGTTCGAATGCTAATTTTGTGGCAACAACTTCAACTGCTATCAAACATCATGAAATAGGAGTACAAAATCCTCCAATGGCTATAACAGTGTTTATATTGTTATGCTTGATTACAGAAATGAAGATGATCTTCTTGATACAATAAAGGACGAAAAAGTAATCAAGGATCCACTTCATAATTGCAGAAGGTCAGTTGTATTGGACAAGGATATGATATCCATTGTAATGAAGCACTATGCGATACAACAGAGATTTCAGTTTCTAATCGAAAGATCATCTAAATCAAGGTATGTATCATATTTGTATCTTTTTTGTATCGTCTTTGTATATAATTATTGTCTGGAAATATGTATCATTATATAGAACATGTATCATTGTAGTATAAAATATAAAATAAGTGTATAAAACATATATCATCGTAGTATAGAATATGTATCAAAGTATTAATATCACCTCACCATGCACAAAATTAGTATAGAAATATTTATCGTTGTATAGAACCTGAATCATTGTAGTATATAATATGTATCATTGTATAGCTTAGAATGTGTATCAAGGCATTTTTTTCGCATGACCATGCACAATTCGTATAAAATATGTATCATTGTATAGAACCCGTATCATCGTAATATAGCTTATGTATTATTGTATAGAAAATGTATCATTTTAGTGTAGAATATGTATCAAAGCATTATTCCCTCTGGACCTTGCACAATTATCATTTATATGTATTATTGTTGTATCCATTTTGTATCATTGTAGTATAGAATATGTATCAAAGCATTATTTGTATGGTAATATGTATCATTAATGTATAAATATTATATCAAATCATTATTTTCATACTGATGTGCACCTTATCATTTTATATGTATCATTTTTGTATCATATATGTATAGAATATGTATCAGAGCGTTATTGTTGTATCAAATTTGTATCAAAATAGTATTTCAACTGAACTTGCACATTATCATTTTATGTGTTTCCAAAAATAGGTATGCTCTTAAATGTATCGATGAAAGATGCACATGGACTTTTAGATCTTCAACTCTACAAAAATCAAACGTTTTCAAGGTGAGAAAATTCATAGATGTTCACACTTGCCCCATTGTGGAGAGAATCTTGTCACAATGTCATGCTACTTTAGTAACCATTGCAACAATGGTGAAGAATAAGTTTGTCAATATGAAATCAATATACACTCCAGCACAAATCATGGAATACATGCGAAACCAATACGGGGTTAGAATGAATTACAAGAAAGCATATAGGTCGAGAGAAAAGACGTTTGAAATGTTAAGAGATTTTCTAGTCGAATCGTATCATAAAGTGCCAAGTTTCTTGTATATGGTAAGCAAGACAAATTCAGGGTCTTTCACAATGTTACACAAAATAAATGGCAGGCACTTCTTGTATGCTTTTGTTGCACTGAACGCGTCAATCAGAGGATGTAAGTATTGCATGTGTGGTCGTTGATGGAAGTTTTCTTAATTCATCATACGCAGGGATCATGCTGTGTGCTAGTGTACTGGATGCAGTGGATAAGTTATTTGAAACTTATTTGAAAGGGATATTATTGATATTTTCTCAACACCATATTGATTACTTCTTTGATTTCCTTAACTCGTGTAAAATTCTGCCGGTACCATATGTTGTTGTTGATTCCGAAAATGATGCTTACTGGGAATGGTTTTTTCGAATGTTTAAACATGCTTATGGTGAAAGGGAAAAGATGTGCATAGTATCTAATCGACATGATACCATATTGAAGACGGCTATGAATGTATATACATATGTACCTCACTGTATATGCATCTACCATATACGGAACAATGTCAAAAGTAACTTCAGGAAGCACCACAAGCGGCTAAGGCCAATATTCTTTGAAATGTAAATTCATATACGAGGGCAGATTTTGATTGCCTCGTGAAAGATATAGACAACATCGATGATAGGGTAAGGGGTTACTTGTACGATATTGGGTACGAAAAAAATGGTCAATAGCCCATTTCCACAGTAAACAGAATCATGACAATGACTTTAAATATAACGGAGTCCCTAAATTCAACAACTAGAGAAGCAAAAGAGTTGCCAATAAAGAGTTTGATAGAATTCATGATGAATTTAGTTATGAGATGGAACAATGATAATAAAAAAGATGCAACAACAACATTTACTGAATTAGGGAACAAATATAATATAATATTGAAGGAGAACATTATCTTGTCAGATAGCATGATGATAAAAATATTAAGTCATCGTTTTTGTTTCAAATACTTGACTACCTTCTCTGGTTTACTAATGACATTTGTTAAAAAATATTCAGATAATGGCCTCAACTGATTATATATATACAGTGATGGATGCCGAAAAGCGGAACATAGTGTACATGTGTGAAAAGAAATGCAGTTGCCAACGATTTTAAATCGATGGGATCCCTTGTCCACATGCTATGACAATGTTGAGCTACACACATACGGAGGTACAAAATTATTGTGCTGATTATTATACCAGAGGATACTTCTTGAAGGCATATCAAGTGTTAGTGAATCCACTTCCAGATGAGAGTGAATGGGACATTCCAACAGAGGTATTGAATAACATAGTCTAACCACCGATATGAAAATCCAGACCAGAAAGATCAAAGAATAAACGAGGCAAATGATTCCTCAACTATCTTACTATTAAGCATCCAAGCTCATGTGATCGGTGTGGGAAAACAGGGCACAATAAAAGGACATGCAGAAATGCTCCAACAAGAATCTAATACAAATGCTATCACAAAAATCTTTACTATTTCATGCTATTTTTTTAATGATGCAACTATTTACATTATAAAAAATATTGACAAAATCTGAAAAGTATGCTTCTGATGTATGAACAAAAAATTATGCAAGTTATTCAGCTTTATATAATAAAATGGATAGTCTTTCATAGTGCACCAGGCTCATGAAGGACTAATTTAGGTTGCATATACAGATTTTATACATACTCCCCCAACATAAAATATACAAAAAAAAAATATATACAATATATATACACATCTTGTATAACTTGGCAATTGACTTAACTATGAAATGACGATGCACTAACAAATTTATTTCAAGTCTCAACACTAGGTGGACATAAAATTGATCTCACAAGTAGAATCAATTCGGTCATCAAAGAGGATCAACTAGTGTTGGAACACCGATATCACACAAGTGTCAACACTAGGTTGACACAAAATGATCTTACAAAGAAGAATAATTCCGGTCATCAAAGAGGATTAACTAGTGTTGGAATACCCACATCAACAATCATCAAACGTATAAGCTCAACACATGATAAAAAAATTCATTAAAGCTCACACAAGGACCAAACCTAAACTACTAGACATCAATGATACACTATATATACAAAAAAGATACATTGCACCAGATATACAAAAAAAAGACACATACGTGCATATACAATAGATATATATAATATGTGTAGACTGTGTATATACAATAGATACTCATTTTATACATATACAGAAAAATATGTGTATACAAAAAATATATAAAAACAGAATATATACAATATATATACACATATACAACTTGGGCAGTTGACTTAACAAAAGACCAAAAATTAGCAAAATGACAATTTTATCACAAGTGTCAACACTAGATGGACACAAATAGATCTTGCAAAGAAGAATCAATACGGTCACCAAAAGGATCAACTAGTGTTGGACATCAACCAGACATAAAATAAATCATTAAAATCTCACACAAGGACCAAACCCATCTCAAAGGGATACACTATATACACCAATAAAATGTAGTATTAAAAAATACTAAAATATTCAAAACATTGACATAGAAGCATGTAAAATCGACCAAATAATATTCAAAATCCTTTGATTTTTCCAACAAATTCAACACTAAAAACAGATATTATACATATATGTAAAGACACTGCTACACACTATACATACATACTATGAGAAATATACATAAAAAGGAAGTGCTTATACATCTCATATACACTAAATATACAGAAAATATACACTTGAAAAACACAGAGAAAAATACCTTCAAAACAAACTGGTCACAAAACTTTTTCTTCTTGGTAACAATCTTTCTCTTTTTTGATGATCCAATATCCTCCTCGTCATCACTGCGACGAATGCATTTCTTTCTCTTTTTTGAAGGACCAACATCAGCCTTATTGGTAGGCTTAACGTTTTTGAACCTTCGCCACCCATTTTTCGATTACTTTTAGAATCTTTGCCTTTTTGAAGTTTCAATGGTTTTTTTTTATAAATTTAAAACTCATTTTACTCTGAGACCTAGTCAATCTCTCAGTGGAAGAATCAAGTAATACTACACTCTGTGACCTTGTCTTTCTACTAGAGGGAGAATCAACTACACCCTTACCCCTTCCAACACCCCTGGGTATTTCACTAAAAAAATCATCACGTTGACTAACAAAATTGGGGTTGTATTTCTCCCCTGTACCCGCTAACTTCCCCTTTGTTTTTGCTTTTCCTTTTACAATCATAGTATAGAGAAAAACAGAGAAGAGTCGTATTGTATCCTAAGAAAAATGGCCAAATTATGAAGAAATTCAAGAGGAAAAATCCTCTTTTGCAAAGCAAAAGCGAAAAACACAAAGTGTACTGTATACTGAACGTTACGACGATGAATTTTAGAGAAGAAACGTACAAAACTTTGGAGAAGGTGGACAAATATTGACGAAATTGAACAAGGAAACCCTTCTTTTTTTGAAGCAAAATCGAAAAGAAAAGTATATTGTGTAATTGAACGTTATAAAATTCTAAAAGAAACTGCAACTGTACGTGGTTTGGGCTTTCTAGAAAGGTTGGGCTATTCGGTGTCTTTTAGTTTGAACCAACGTCTATTTCGGGATATTTTACCCAAATGCGGGCTAAATTAATTGACAATGACTATATGGTATCCTTTTCTCAATTATAATGGCGTTTGCACTAATTTGTGTGCACCTTAAAAATGTACGAAACAACAATTTTAGCCTACCGACACAAGTAATCAAGGTAATCATGCTCACCATCCAATGCTTTGGCAAAAAAAAAGATGGTGCATGAGATGTACATTTGTTTTCAATCTATTAGGTAATCATTTTTAAATTTTATTGAAGTATTAGTAGTCAACTTTATTTTTTAAAGGATAGTAAATATGAATAATTTAAAAATATACTTAATTAATATTTTCTTAAGAATGAGGGGTGCAAAAACATACTGACTAAGTAAAAGGAAACGGAGGGAATACTTCCATTTCAAAGTTAAAAGAAGAAAAACAAAAAATATGAAGGCTTCAATAATGCAATAAATTCAATAATACGATAGGCATGACAAAAACATACACCATATACAACTCAAACATCAAAAAATCAAAATAACCCCTTCCTCTCATATTTTTTTTTTTTACGTATCTTCAAATTTATTATTCCCATGGACTTAACCAACACTCCTCAGGCTTCTCAGGAAATCTCTCAGTATCTTGACAATAATCATAAATCACAAGATTTCTTTGCACCCAAGCATAATCCATTTTTTGGTCACTTGATAAATGCCAAGCATCATATTGATCCCACCAATTTTTAGTTGTTGTTGAAACACAAGAAGGAAATGGATCTTTCCATTGACAACCATCTACACTAAAATCTTTGTAACTTGAAACAAATGGTTGATTTTTCCATTCTGTTTTCTCCAAACCACCCCTTGTAGCCCAATCATCAGCATTCCATATGCTTGAAAACAAGTACATTGGCTTATCAATTGGGAAGAAATTGTTCGTATAATTCGCGTTTTTGAACACCCTTATCGGTACCTTATCTACGAAAAACCTGCACAAGTACAAAGATTTCGATATTAATTATGATCATTGACTTGAACAATCGGAATTTTATACTTTTGTCTGATCCTTCCTATCTCCTAGCCCTAATCAAGCACAAGCAAATTAACTTGTTGTTTACTTGAAACCTAGCTCGACCAAGCTAATCATCAACATGTTATATATATCGTATAAATATTTTTGTACCATATGTTACCATCTTTTTTCATTTATCAGTGTACGAGTAATTAATGTAATTGGTTTTAAGGAATTCTATGTAAGAATTAGGTATCCGGAATTCATTGACTTGATTAATTAATCCAAATACGTGCCGTGTATGACCCATTAAAAAGGAAAGCACCTCCTACCAAAAACACGGAAAAATTGTGTGGGGTAACCACTTTTCGAATAAGTTTTTGCAAAGTAGCCGGTGCTTAAAAATTCATTGAAAAGTAGACACTTTTAATACATAAACATCATTGCAGTGTCATGGTATCATGGATTCCGAACTTAAGCAAGTGAAAAATCAAGATATCCTCCTAATTTTGAAATTCAAAATCGACTATGTTTACAATAACTTTTGAATTTGTGGTTATTTTTATCAATTACAAATCCGGAAAATGACTATTGTAGAAATCGACTATTTCTACAATAACTTTTGAACCACTACCGCTGGTAGGCCAGCCGGGCCGTGAGCTTGGTGGGAACGCGCTTCTCAAGAAGCCAGCCGGTCAAACCTCCACGCTCTTTAGCACGAAATTTTGAATCTCAATTATGGAGAGAGAGATCGAATGTCTTGTCGTGCGAAGGTAGTTCAGTTCTCCGAGGCTAATTCAATTTTTTCTTGCTGTGAAAGAAAGCATTGCTGAAGAGTGATCTATTCAATGCTAGTTTTGAGTCATTTAGTCTTAGTCCTACTTTTCTCTCTACGACTTCTGTTACATCTCATGAAATTTCGTCTTCTAAGCCAGAGCCCCATGCGTAACCTTGTTCACTTCTTTTTAGAAAAGTGCAACATAATTTATTTCTCTTGCGATCCTACTAGAAGTAAGTTTAAAGTTTAGCGAAAGAAACCGCTCATAAGTCACGGAAATGGTTGGATAATTGGTTTATATGGATCCTTCCTTTGTGAAAACACAGTGAAAAATGACATTGCCACCTACTCGCCCTCACCTAAATAAAGACAGAGCCCTTTAGAAAGGTTGGCGCCTGGTGTCTAAACCGGAGACTTCGCACCGGTGTTTGAGCAGAAGACAGTGGTAGTGGATTTGATTGCAAGGGAAATTGCTTATATCTGTAATGTTAGATCTCCCTTAGGGATTAGAAGCTTAGTTCAATCTCGGTTGATGTAAATTCTTGTAATTGGACAGTGGTTAGGGCCTGTTGGTAGCAAGGCCTGGGATTATTGTTTTAGAGTGAGCTAACAGTGGTTGTTAGCTGTTTTGTAATTCTCATTCAGGAAAATGACTATTGTTGATATTTTCCCCAAAGATTCTCTGTTCTCAAACTCAAATTCGAAACCTCTAATTTGGGGAGAAAAGATCTCATCCATCCTATCAAACTCCTACGCGATAATCTTGAATAATTTAATAATAGTGTAATAGAAAGTGAAAGAGGGACTTACACAATTTGGTGAGGGTTCCAAAGAATGGAATAGCTGTGAAAATCCTCAGTGGGGTCAAACCAAAGAACATGTCTCATCTCCCTGTTACCAGTGCCATTCTTGTACACATTTGTCTGAATAAGATAAGGTTCCCCTGTTCTATTTCCCAAGAACTCAAAGTCTAATTCATCTCTTGTTGGTCCTGCTCCATCTTCTGTGCACATCTACATTTATTTTTAAAATCCCCATTAAACTATATATTCCCACAGTATTAAAAGAGTTTAACTCAATCTATAACAGTCATTATCTATTATAACATTTATGAAGGTCAAATTTATTTGGACCAATTTTCATGTTGTGTTATATTATATATAATAACATTTCGCTATAACAACCAAAACATATTGAGATAAACGACATTGTTATAGAGAAATTTGAATATATTGATAGAATAAAAGAATTTTTACAATTTTCAAATCAAATCACCTAAAATATAACTATAACCGTCCATAAAAGATAGAGTTACGTTGTAGCCTGGAAAATGAGGTAAATTACGTGTTACAAACATGTTAAAATATATTGATAATATAAAAGTGAATGTAAGTTATATCCATATTAATCAACTTTGTACTATTAGGTTACTATAAATAACTGTAATCGTCCATAGAAAACAGAATTAGTAATTCGGAAAATAAGAAAGGTATGTTGTAATAGGATAAATTACTAACAATGTAACGTTACACCATTGGTGCATTTAAGTTACATCCATATCAAATTGCCTCAGTTTACCTATCTAACATATTATTAGTAATTTGGAAAATAATGCAGCTTACCTACTATAACATATTAAATATACTAACAATATCATTTTTTTTACAGTATAACCAAATTAGTTTGCATTGCCTGAGTTCACAAACCATGTACAAAAATAATTAATAATTCTTGCAACTTACATAGTAAGCAGTCACAACACCAGCAGAGTCACCTCCCACCAATTTCAACTTCATGCTGAACCATCCAAATCTATATTTCTCCCTGGTCATAAATCCACATCCTACATAAACAAAATTCATCATCAATCAGTGTTGGCAAGAACATAAATAAAGATTCAAATGTCAAAAAAATAAAAACATGAAAATGGTATTTAAAAACATCCAATTCTTGAGTTTTAGTCACATGTATAAAGAAAGCTCATCAATGTCAGTGGCAGAACCACATACATCGATCGAAAGGGCGGTTAGTTGAACACTTTTCGTCACAACATAAAGATTTAAAGGTAAAAAATATTGAAAATTGTATTGAAAAAAATTGAATTCTTGAATTTTAATGACATGTATATAGAAAACTCATCAATGTTAGTGGCGGAACCACATAAATCGAAAGGTGATCAGTTGAACACTTTTCGTCGTAATATAAAGATTTATAGGTCAAATAAAATGAAAATGGTATTGAAAAAAATTGAATTCTTGAATTTTAATCACCTGCTTTCTTGTCCAATGATAAATACCAGATCTGTCCATCTTCAGAAGTCTTAAAATGTGTTTCAGGACAACTTTTACTAAAATTGTCATCAAATGAACCTTGTACTTCAGCTTGTGCTGGTGAACAAAGTACAACAATTACTGCACTAAGTACAAGAAGACTAGCTATTGAAGAAGCCATTTTCTCCATTTTCTTTAATGGAGCACTTCACAAGAGGAGCTTCTTAATAAGTTGAATTCTATTGGAGAAGAAAACAAATAAATAAGTATAATAAAGGGTGTACAGCACACTAATCACTCCTAATGGTCATGTCAAGGGCAAAAATGGAAATTGGAATATTTCTCTATGTTTCTTGCTTTTGGTTTGTTTCTAGTGTTATACTTCTTTAACCTTAGTATATAAAAGAGAAAAAAATCCATTTAATAGGTCCCTTAAAAGCAATAAAGTAAATAGAAGACATTAAAGTTTGTCCAAAAAGTACTACTCACCTATTTTGAAAGTAACAGTTTTTCTCTAGTAAGGAAAATGCAAAAGAGAATATCAATTCTTTTGATACTTTTTCTAACAGTTTTACCTACTTTTCTCTAATTATATAGACGAATTCCGAATTTAGAGTTAAGCTCATTGAATATATCTCAAATTCGCCTTTGTTGTTGAACTTTTCCTATTATACCTAGTTTTTTTTTCTACTTGGTATCACTAACTATTAATGACTAGATCATGTTATCTTCAAAGATTGTGGTAGAATGAATATGATTCAGCCTTCGGAGCGCGTAAATTTCGAAGCATGCCAGAGTGTGAGCTGTCTACCACAATCAAAGAGACAACATTCTTCGAGCACATCAAAGTCGAACCTTTGGCATCCCCTCCCCTCCAATTCACGCTCTATTTTAAATAAGAAGTTTCGAGTTTGAAACTTGTGATTGAAAAAAAAATCCTAGCATGAAACATTTTCTTTTTTAAGGGCTCGTACGCAACGTAAATTTAGATTAATCAGAACTCTGAAGTGGATATGGAATATCGAATGAGAAAGCAAACAAAAATCATGTCACACAGTTTTTACCAATTACTAAAGTTAATACATTTTTAAGAGGCAAGTCCAAGTTTGATTTTTAGAAGGGCAATTTAGAGATTGACTCCAAAATCGTAGATCGGCCAAATGACCGACAAGTTGGAGAAAGGAATTGCCAGAAAGACGAGGGAGGCGGAAATGTCCATAATGCCATGGGGTCACTAATTTTGATTGCAGAAAAATGTAAGTGGGGTCTAAGATGCTTGCATATGGGAACATGACTCCATTTGATACTGTCTTATAATAATAGAAACTTGTTGGAGGTGACAACTGGATTTTGCTCTTGTGATTGGTTCACTACAATCCACTGATTGGTTTGTTTATTGCTCTCTTTCTAAAAATTACTACTCCAATATAATCCTTTTTCTGATCAGGGTTTGATACTCATTTTGGAACTTAGATTAATTTTAATTTACATCAAAACATTCCATTTTGAATTGGAGCGCACTTAACTAAAGATAGACTTCATTCCCGGGGTTGAATTAAAAAACTTTAGTTAAGACCGAAGGACATTTATCATCCCACCACAATGTTTGGATAATAATAAGGACGCTTGTTTGACCGAAGGAAAGGATTTTGAAAAGTAATTTTGAAGAATAATCGTTTCTGTTTGGTTGATCAATTTGAAAAACACTTGTATCAATACAAGAGAAGAGAGTATTTTGTTCTTGGCCAATGTTCCCAGAAATGTTTTTGGGAAAAATGTACTTCTTTTAGCTTTTAAAAAACAGTTTTTACCATTGCTCAAAAGTACTTATTTTTTCTCTAAAAACTTGGTCAAACACCTCAACTTTCCAAAATAATCACTTTTTGAAAGGAAAAAAAATACTTTAAACTTCTCAAAAACTTGGCCAAACAAACTGTAAATCTCAAACTAATTGAAGTCTAACTATATGAAATACAATTCATTTGTTCCATTCAAATATTAATTTTCCCTTTTAAACAAAATCTACATTCTTAAGACTATATAAAATTATTATAGATCACAACATTGTATTGTTTTGTAGTTCAACAAAGTATTTACTGACCCCTCAATTTAATTTGGAAAAAAAGAAGGAAAACAAGGGGAACAAGTAACAACGAGCAGAATAATGGGCCAGTAAGCTAAAATTAAGGGGCCAATAAAGATGAATTTTTATATTAATCATTTGAGTTTACTGCTTTGGATCTCTATGATTAAAGAAGAAACTTACTTTAATTATTTTAATCTTTTAATTTATTAAAAGCAGATAAATTATAATTTTGGGAAGACGAGCTGAGAGGTGCTGTTTGCTGGGAATAAAGATGACCAACATGCCAGTGCTTTCATTACCCTATGCTATCATATAGTGGAAGGATTTAAAAAAACTTACTAAAGCTTCGATATTTACATCAAATAAATTGATATAAAATATATGTTCTTTAAAAGGAGGATTTAAGTTTAAACTTTTTATATATATATATATAGATAGAATCTGATCTAAATTCATTAATTTCTGATAAACCAACATCTATTAAGTACCCCTACATCTGCCCCCTAGTGTTCTTTACGTATATTTCTCTAGCTTAACCATGGTTCGTTAGCAGGAGCGGATGGAGAGTTTTAGGTATGGGTTGATTCGAACTCAGTAGCACTGGTTCGGACCTTGTATACATATGTGTTAAATTCAATAAATAATTATAAATAATTTATTTTGAATCCAATAAATCAAATGAATTGTGATAAAATTCTAAACTAAAACCCATAAAATTCAAATCTTGAATTTGTCTCTATTAATTAGAATATAATTTTTTTACCTCAACTTATTACTTAATCATGACAAATAATGTGTCGATGTAAATATTGAATGTGAGCAATTAAGTTATTTGAATATGTGAACAGTATAATGAATTATTCATAGGCATATGCACATGTGAGGTCCAACACAGTAGTACAGCTTTGGACAGTGAAACATTGTCTAGGAAAACATATGCACATACTATTCTTAGATGTAAATGGCTTAGCCACTTTCATATTTTGATAAGAACTGATTATAAGTGAGTGTCATTAACTAAAAAATTAGCAAGTTGTGTGAATTAAAGTTGAGTTATTAATTTGTTATTTGACTTTTTGTTTTCAACTTTTATATACGGTGAAAACCGGCACGACACGTGACATAGTTTGAGAATTGAAAACGAAGGAAGTAGTAATTTGTATCGGTGGAAAGTTCGGATGTCATAACAAGACTGATTGACGGTCGAGCTAGATGACACCGAATGGAGATCGGACCTGGTGACATCGGGTGGAAGACCGAAGGAGCTTAGCTCCTACCCATTCCGGATATGGCACCAGCCGTTACTATTTGCTCATTAAGTGACTTTTTTTATCATTTAATTGCATTTTAATGAGAGAGTGATTTTTGGGCATAAATGCCCTGTATTGTTAGCTATAATAGGAGTTCAACCTTCATGTTTGAAGGACATCTCATTCTTATTGTTGATACTTGCATAATTACATTTAAAAGTGCTCTTGTTATTGGCTCGGACCCAAAGCAATTTAGCTAAGGATCATACCAAATTCTCAATTCAATTTCAATCAAAATTGCGGCATTCCAGGCTAATTCCTTACTTATTATTTTTATTTATTTATATTATTGTCAATTGTTTATCAAATTTATCTGCAACCGTACCTTTTTAACTTTATTATTTGACTTAACAAAGTCTAGATTTCTACCGGCAAGTCCTTCAACACTACATCGAATGAATGTGGCATATTTTTCTTTTTATATCCATTGGATATTATCCTCTTTTTTTTCCTAAAGAATATTCCTACCTATTAAGTTCTGGCTATATGTCCAGAGGAAATTGAATTGTAATTTGAAGTTTCCAAGTCAAAAGGAAATAACGAAAAAGTCAAATTAAAGACGACGAGATGAAAAAATTAAATGGCTCAAACAAAGGGGAAAAAAGAAGTTTATCCCAATTATGACAGGCACTAAATCATGTTAATTTACCATGATTCAATAATAAAAATAAGAAAAAATATATATAAAATTGGCAGATAATTAAGAAATAAATCTTTTGAAAATATACGTGTCACGTCTATATTTTTGAGCCACTTATGCCAAAGGAGACTTTTCCTTTTTTTAAGGGAATTCAAAATTTATATATATAAAAAAGAACTATGCTTTTATCTTATTGCACATTGTAATTTTCAGTTAAAAATGCAATTGAATACTATTTCTTACATGTGGCTCCGTCCCGCATATCATCCACTTATTAGTTATTACTTTGGTGCATACATATGAATAAGTATGTTTGTAGAGAAAGTGAGTAGTAAATTGAGATTACAAATAATTAATCAATCATGGACAAGTCATGTGCTAAAACTGTCGGTGGATTAACTAGAATTTGTTGAACTTAGATTTTAAGTATAGTTGATCAAGTACATAGTGATTAAAAGAATAAACATGTGACAGTTTGGCCGAGTGGTCTAAAATGTCAGATTTGAGCTCAGGTCCCAAAAGGTCGTGGATTCAAATCCGCGTTTGGAAATGCGATTTTATCTCATTATTTCATCTTATGAGATGAAATCTCAAATCATCCAAAAAGGTATAATTTGAGATTTCAAATTACGATTTCAAAATTTTTAAACGCAAATGTTGACCAATAAATTTATATTTTGTAAAAATAGATTCATAAGTTAGTAGATATATTTACCAATCATTTATATCAAATATTGAAAGATCTACAAGTTTGTAGTATATTTATAACAAATTTACTCTTACCAACCATGTGAGATGATTATATTAAAGAGTAGTTACACTACAACTCATGTTATTGAACTAATGTTTTCAATTGATTTTGTATTTTGCCTTCTAGTAGCGTATTAATTTTGTTATGAACTATGACTTGCTCATTATTTGATAATGTATAAGAATTGGGAAAATTTCGACGGTTTTCACAACTGGTGGAATTTTATGTCTATAAGAAAAAATACAACTTAATAAATGCAAATTGCATGTCCAAACAAAACTTTAACTTCAAATCATTCTCATTTCATTTCATGATTTCAAATCATGTCCAAACGGCTCCTTAGTAAATTATTCATTCATATTATTTCTTCTCCTCGTCATTGTCAATATTCTCTAAGTTTCAATATCTAACCCCTTTCCTTTTCTATTTGTATTTACTTATCATTGTTTCCATTGAATTTCGTGTTCTATAACGACAAAACCTCTTATTTTATTGATCTTCAAAATCTAAAATTCAGACATTTTCTTCAATTGGGTAATTTTTGGAAATTTACTAAAATAAAAATAAAAAAGAGCTTTTTTTTTGTATCTGAGTTCATGCAAGCTATATAAGTACTGTTTTGATTGATGAAACATTTTCAATGTCTTTTGAGAGGGAAAAGGGTTAAGTTTGCTTATGTAGCTATCTGAAATTGAATCACTTTATCCTCCGTCAAATTTTAGTCTCATAGTATTCTTGACATTAGGAAATAGTTTCATTTTTGTCCTCAATCCTTAACGAGATCAACCTTAGGATAATTTTAAAACATAATCAAAAGTTAACGAGTAAATATAAATATTTTTTCCAGAACAATTGTCAACCAATTTCAAGTTGAAGCTTCACTAATAAAAAGAATAAATACGAGATGATCTAGTAACGGTTGGAAATTTACCTTTGGGGAGGTGCGTCCACCCATATTTTGTGAATTAAACACTAGGGTTCCGCATGTTGGAGGCTTTGTCTCTTCACACGTGTATAATCTAGTAAGTGAGTAGATGACCGTAGGGCCAAAAATCGTCAAATTTCGTTGAGAAATGAAAGAGATATTGGTCCACGGAGTAAGGTGTTTGAGACATGGAAATATGGTGTGGGACAAATCTACCACAACGATGGGAAAATGAAGAATTGTTCTCTTTATAAGTCTCAAAATTGGCTAAGGGTTTGGGACCCCAAGGGGTAACACATGTGTTTGAAGGAGGGAGGACCTAAATGTGCTTTGGTTCGAGGCTAAGCCCACACGCGCGCCGTCGCCGCCCGCCCGTCCGATCCGGGCTCGGGTCACGGGTCGTGGGTCTTGGGCTTCCTTTTGACAGACCCCCAAATTGTTTAATATTTATAATTTGGTCCCTGAAGTTTCTGGAAAGATGAAATTGGGAACGACGGACCGTTTGAGTTGATTTTTGGAGCGTTATTGCACATTAACCGGCCATTACTTGGCTGATTAACTCCCTCCTTCAATGGTCATTACTTGGCTGATTAACTCCCCCCTTCAATTACTATTACTTGGCTGATTAATTCCCTCACTAATGGCCATTATTTGGCCATAAATAGCCATTACTTGGCAGTTGATGAGTCTCTCCCCTTATGTTATATATTGATGCCTTTTGGCTCAATTGTGTGTGACAGAAAAACAAGACAATACACTATATACACAGAGACAAACAGAAAGAGAACACTATCCAAAAACGTGAGCAGCAGAAACGTGTGGACAAACAGAAACTCTTCCTTCCTTTTCCATTTTTCAGCAAGTCGTTTCGTATTTGTTTTCTTCGACAGAATCAACCTATTTGCTTTGTTGTGTTGATTAGTTGTTGTTTTATCTTGTGAGACTATTGCCCGTTAAGGTAAAAGCATATATACGGTGCAATCTTGTCTTAAAGACATAGAGTCATCTCTCGACTCAACCACAGTTGTAACAATCCAGATTTAGTGTTTCTTGATTTCAGGTTATCAAGATTCAAGACTCAACAACCTTGCGGCAGTTCTGAATATTGGCTTATTTGTTTATCCTTTCGAATACTTGTAATATTTATTTACTTCTCGTACTACTTTACAATATCCAACAGTAACAATATACCAAAAGTGTAATGGACGATAAAATTAAGCAATTCCGAATAATAACGAACAAACTTCAACATTTTCTCTTCCTGAAAACCGAGAAGACTGTTTTTTATACATACAAGAACATATGCATGAAGCAAGTGTTCAACCATCCAATAATCCCACAACAGGAAGCGGTTAAACCAAAATGATATAGAATCCATTCTAGCCAATTAGTAACTCCGTGAGGTAAACTGTTTAGTACTTTCTGAATCAATTACTACTCCTAAGTCCTAATTATAGATTTGTTGGGATACAATTGTTGTAGAAAACGGGAACTAAGTAACTATTACAATAGTAGAAAGGATAAACAAACTATTACAATAGAACTGGAAATCAAAACCTTACAAACTGCTTGTGTGATTTGCTGAGTCGAGTGATGACACTCTGTCTTTAAGACAAGATTGCCCCGTATATCTCCTTTTACGGTGTTGAGCAATAGTCTCCCAAGATACAATAACAACTTTAACAAGTGATCAATGGAAACTCAAGTATTAATCTTGAAGAACTTTGAATATAGTAACTTTGCTAAAGAGGAAGAATATGAACTCTGAAAATTCTGGAGTATTTTCTAAGTGTTGAGTGTTGTTTCAATTGAGGCATTTTTCAATTGAGCCAAAGGCCTCAATTTATAGTGTAAGTAGAAGACCCCTCAACTAGCCAACTAATGACCTTCAATAGCCATGTAATTGCACTTGATTGAGGGGTTACATTCAGCCAAATAATGGCTGAATTCATGTGGCAAGTAATGGAGAATCAATGCTTCAAAACCAGCCTAAACGTCAGATTTTTCCAACTTTCCGTCGCAAAGATTTCGCCTCCGAACGCGCGGCTCAAAGAGTCGACCAGCCATTTTAGCGTGGCGCAGCTGGAGTGGCGCCATGACCCTTCACGACTCGGCGGCGATTTCCGACTCGTTCATTTTACACTTCGTACACTTCTTCCTTCATTTACCAACGTGGAATACTCTGATTTAGCCGCATCGGTTCGGAACAATCTTGCTATATCTGGTAGATTACCAGTGGCCGGATATGATAAGTTTACGGATCAACTGGTTTCGAGAAATCTGAAATTTACTATGGCGGCAACATATCAACAAACATAATGTATATAACGTGCAAATAATAATCATTATGAGCAGTTGGTTTACTTAGGTTTAGACTATAAATATATCCCTCTTTCCTCACTTGTTGATCATTTGATTTTACTACTACTTAAAGTTCTCGAATGGTAATAAGCAAGCGCTTTCTTCTCTGCTTAAAGTTTCGAACATCACTGTGAATCTGTGATAAAGCAAAAATGATAGAGCTTCTCCCTCCGCATCCCAACTCGCGAAAAACCACCCAAAAACAAAATCTAACCCCGTATTGGATATTCTTTTGTATAAATATTCAACTTTCAATATTCTTGATCGGATTAATTTATATTTACATCATGTAGGATTTATTATAGAAATCAATGCAATTTCACTAACTTGGGACCATTTGGTAGTTGATTTGGAGGTGAGTTATGCATGTATTAAATTTTTTGCATAAGTAATATCATGTTGGTAGCGGATTAGAATGTATTATACATGTATAAAATTAATACAATGTTTGATTTGCCATTTAAAAATCCACACAATTTACAACTAGTACATATATATAAGTTATGAGAGAATCGATGTATTATTTAATTAAGACATGAATAGCTAAACTCTACATAACTAATTTCTACACAAAGTAAAACATAGATTTCCTTATAACTAATACGACATAAATCTAATGAGCTATCAAACCCATCTCACGTGTCACTCCTTTATTGGCCTCTCTTACAACACACATCCTAGTCACTAGTTAGACATTGATCCGACCCGACCCGACCTCCAGTCCTCGTAGATAGGGATGACAATTGGGCGGGGCGGGTACCCCCTCCCCCGCACTCGTACCCGCCAGAAAATTTTATACCCGCCACCCGTGGCGGGTACAATTTTCAACATCCATACCCGTCTAGGCGGGTATATTCCTAAATCCACACCCGTTCCACCACCCAAGTGGATATTCGTCACCCGCCAATACCCGCCTGCCATAGTTTGTAATAAATTCATTTGTGATCAATTATTGATCAACATGATCCCAAAAATTCAAATTCCAAAAATTATCCCAAAAATTTGAGTCAAGAATCAATACTGTCACAGTCTCATTTTCTTTGGGAGAGAGGGATGAGAATTCCGATTTTTTTCACCATCAGAATTTTCCATTTTTTTCACCTCTTCCCCCTTACAACAAAGAATCAAGAAAATAAAATTTTCAAGAAAATCCTAAAAATTATCCACCCAAATAGCTATATATTACAAATGTAGACAAAACCGAGATATTATTTCAGCTATATAAGCTAAAGTTTTTCAATTGAACTCGACAAACCCAATAGGTAAAACTTAACAAATGCACAAAAATTGACCTCACCAAGACAACCCCAAAACACATCAGCATCTCCTTTAAAGAAAAAGGCAAAGACGTCGAGGTGGTTCGTGAAAAAAGTTTGTGATTTTTCTTTTAAAGAAAAAGGCAGAGACGTCGAGAATGAGAGAGGGAGGAGAGACGGCGTGAAGGGGAACGAGAGAGAGGGAGGCGTGAAGGCGTGAAGGCGTGAATGCGTGAAGGCGTGAAGGACTGAAGAGGCGTAGGGTTTTGAGTTTTGTTGGAGAATGAGAGACTTGTCGTGACTTATGGGCTGCTAATATTTTGGGCTTGGGGTGGGTATAAGGCGGGCGGTAGGCGGTTGGATGCGGGGCGGATATGACTGCAAATCCATCACCTACCCGCCTACCCGTGACGTACAGTTTCAATATCCATACCCGCCTACTAGCCGCCAAAGTTATACTCATACCCACCTCAACTGGAGCGGGTGCGGTGCAAAATCTGTAAAATTATACCCACTGTCATCCCTACTCGTAGACTCAAGTAAACCCCTTTTTTTTTTCTCTCTGCAACCAAATCCCTAAATCTTCGCATCTATTCAACAAACAAAAATGGCGATCTCCAAAACCCTAACCCCATCTTACTTATTTCTCATCTTACTACTACTCATACCATTCAACCACTCCTTTTCCGATCCGACCCGACCCGACATCCTCTCCGACTTAACCCATCTCCGAATTCAATCACCCACAGGTGTAATCCATCTCACCGACCAACTCCTCCGTCAAATTCTAACCGTTAAAACCCCACGACCCTTTTCTTTCCTAATCTTCTTCGACGCTAAACAACTCCATTCAAAAACCGAACTCTCACTCCCAACTCTCAAAACTGAATTTACCCTTTTATCCTCATCTTACTACACCAACAACAACCCAGATAACAGTAAAATATTCTTTTTTACTATTGAGTTTCAAGAATCACAAACATCATTTGCATTATTCGGGGTTAATTCGGTTCCACATTTACGTTTAATCCCACCTTCAGCAACTGATCTCAAAAAAGATTCGATTCAAATGGACGGTTCGGATTTAGCTAGATTGGTGGAATCGATGGCGGAGTTCGTTGAGGGGAATACGAAGATTAATGTGGGTCCTATTCATCGACCACCTATGATTTCGAAGAAGCAAATGTCGGTTATTGTTCTTGCAGGTAACTAGTTTTTTAGATCGTTGTTACCTATAGTTTCATAATGTATCATATTGTGTTGTATTGAATTGCGTTGTTACGTACCATGTAGTAGAGCTACTATTAGAAGGTAGGGTAAAAGATATTAATATGATTATTAGATAGTAATAAGTAAAGATATGATTATTAGATAGTAATAAGTAAAGATAAAATGAGAAAAAAGATAAGGTAACGACGCGATAACACCAAATCGGTTGTTACACAAAAAATGGGACTTTTGGTCGTTACATAACGATGAATTTAACGATTCCATGGCGGAGTTTGTTGAGGCGAAGACAAAGATTAATGTGGGTCCTATTCATTGTCCATCGATGATTTCGAAGAAACAAATGTCGGTTATTGTTCTTGCAGGTAAATGGGCGAGTTGGGCTGAATTTGGGGCGGGTCAAAATGGGCGAGTTAATAAATGGGGCAAGTTACCGATATTAGCCTGGCGGCCAAAAGTAATTACATTTGTTAGCCAAATATATATCAAAATTGTATATTTTATGTATATTATACATTACAACAACAACATACCCAGTGTAATACCACAAGTGGTATCTAGGGAGGGTAGACTGTACGCAGACCTTACCT